>RXPK01002764.1:0-89619 GCA_004143645.1 Protaetia brevitarsis | reverse complement strand
ATCTATCCTTATTACAACACATAAGGCTTCCGTTTAATATACAGGGTGATTCTCAATATATGCGACAAACTTTAAACGGTGATTCCTAGGGTTATTGTCATCATAAAACTTCATAAGAACATATGTCCAAAATCGCTTAATTCTAAAGTTGTACAATGTTTAATAATAAGTTAACATAATTAATGTTTTTATTATGAATTAACAAAATAATTAGTAAAACAAAATTAACTGTTATAAATGACCGCCCCCAACTGCAATACAAGCTTCTATCCTGCGTCGTATTGACTGGCGAGTCCGTTCTAAAATACCAGGGGTATTTCGAATTGTTTGAAAAGCTGCCATAATACGATTTCTCAGTGCATCGACATTTTCAATGGGAGTCGTATAAACTAATGATTTGAGGTGACCCCAGAGAAAAAAGTCCAAAGAATTTAAGTCTGGAGACCGAAGAGGCCACGGTTGTGGACCTCCCCGTCCTATCCACCGATCTGGATACGTATTGTCCAAAAACTAGCGAGCAACTAAACTAAAATACGCTGGAGCATCGTCATGCATAAACATTACATTTTTTGTAATCTTAATTGCAACGGAACTTCTTAAAACAGTAGTGGTAGCTCCCCTTTAAGAAAATTTGCGGTATATCTCGCCATTTAACCGCATCAGTAAAAAATGTGGACCTATCAAGTGATCTCCAACAATTCCGGCCCACACATTGACAGAGAATTGATGTTGATGACGGGCATTCACTAGTTCGTGCGGATTTTCTTCGGCCCATGTGTGATTATTGTGAAAATTAATAATCGCGTTTCTAGAGAAAGTAGCCTCGTCGGTGAAGAATATTTGAGCCAAATAGTCAGGATTTTGTGTTGCATCCATTGACAAAAAGCCACTCTTTGCGGAAAATCTGCCGGCAAAAGTGCCTGCACCTGTTGAATGTGGTATGGATACAACAGTTGATCTTTCAATATTCTCCAAACTGTGGCCTGACTAATGTTTAAAGCAAACGCAATTTTTCTGGTGCTTGTAGTAGGATGTTCCTCAATTTCATTTAGTACCATTTCTTCAACTTGTGGAGTTCTCACTTTAGATGGGTGCCCGTTATCAGTCGTCCGTTTTTTTAAATCTCCCGTTTCACTAAGACGTTGGTGAAGACGGACAAATATTGAATGATGCGCGATGATACGGTTCGGGTATCGTTCTTCATAAAGACGTCTAGCAGCACGCGAATTTCCATTGGCAAGACCGTAAACGAAATGCATATCATACATCTCAGCGTTCGTGTAATTCATTTTAGAAAACAGAAACTGGCAATAAACTGAATGAATACTCTGACAACTATTGACAAATATTGAAATGACAAATAAACAATTCCCTCTCAACACAATAGTTTTTGAAGAACCAACTGTGATATTATATCGTGTTAGTCATAGATTATAATTTATTATTAAACATTCAATTCAACTTTAAAACCAAACCGTTTTGGACATATACTCATATGAACTTTTATGATCAAAATAACCTCAGGAATCAGGTCTTAAAGTTTGTCACATATATTGAGAATCACCCTGTATAGGTTAGCAGTTAAGTTCCAAACTTTATCCCAACCCGGTATAATTTACAATCCATATTTTCACATAAGTTGTGCAATACTGTATGCACGCGTTTACATTTGCATGATCTCATCGTCCGACGTAGAGGTAAACAACTACAATATATTTAATTATCCTATTATGTACTACCGTTAAGGACACTATTGTTTGTGAAAATCGCCCGAGGAAGGATGTTCCTTCTCTTACAACCTTTCAGACCGCTCATTATCGCTTCGACCCCGATTTAAATACCTTTAATTTTCACAGCCCCCACTATATTGCGAAACATTCGGAGAATGCTGGAAAGGTAAACTGTTCCTAATAGCGTCTCTTTCTTCCTTCCATCGTCCCTCCTATGTATTTGACAACCTTGGACGCGGCGAAGTGATAAAGAGTCTCGATTATTAAATATATTAACGTGTTCTCAGTTGTTTAAGCGTTTTATTATATTCACTTGTTCTGGGAATATTGCTCATGCGGTTTTGCAATTTCAATAAATGTTTACTTTGTTTTCTCGCACACATACACGTTCTTTCGACGTGAAAATGCACGCACACAAAGAGGCGCGCGCGCACTGTCGGGGAATTTGAGCGTTCTTCGTCGTGTGTGTGCATGTGTTCGGCGAGTGAGGTAATAAAGCGTGAGCGGTGTTAAAATATAATTAAAAAAGAGGATTGTATTACGAAATACTTAATATTGTACACGAATGCCACGGATGAACACAATTGAGAGATTTAAGAGGCCAAAGGAATGTAGCAAAGTGGTAAAAATGTTTCGGTCCGATATACCCATGTGATTCAAAATGATTGTCGTAAGAAAAAAACTGTTTTCCGGAAAAATTTATCTATACTTATTACCAATTTAATGAGCGAAGTTAGCTACATACAAATTTCATACATTAAATGAATTTTCTTGACATTTAGCGACATTGGCGTGCGTGTTGTAGTATCTTTCGATTATTTATCTTATAATTTTTTTCAAATCGTTTATATTTACATCTAATATCACCAACAATAGTATTTCTGAATACGGTAAGAAAATAAGGGAATTTATCTGTGGTAATTAGCTGAACAAACAGGTAAAAAATCAATATTAACATTAAGTGAAATAGTTTATTACATTTTATAATTTTATAGGCTTATCATACACTTCAGCGCAATGAGCTGTCAAAAGAAAGTTACATTTTCACCCTATAAAGTTTCTACGGTACAGGAATTATTACCATTAGATCACGATAGGCGATTGGAATATGGTCATTGGTTTAATAACAATTTAAGGGACGATGACTTGCTAAAAAAATCATTTTTCTCAGATGAAGCCTGGTTTATCTAACAGACTATATCAATTCACAAAACTATTGTATCTGATCTGCAGAAAATCCACACGAATTTCGAGAAAATGCAATTGCATCCCATGAAAGTTAGAGTTTGGTTAGCTATGTCCAGGCAACGAATAATAGGGCCAATTTTCTTCGAGAAACTGTAACAGCCCAACGTTACAACAGATGTTGGAATTGTTTTATTGCAGAGTTACAAGAAAATAAGCTTGAAGCAGGTTATTTTCAGCACGATAATGCTCCAACACATACTGCTCGACAAACCTGCCAATATCTTCAACAGTTTTTTGCTGACAGGGTCGTTAGAGCAGAAAGGTGGCCACCAAGATCGCCTGATCTAACCCCATTAGATTACTTCATGTTTGGCTATCTAAAAAATAGGATCTATGGAAACCGCATGCATACCATAGAAGAACTGAGAGATGCAGTTTTGTCACTTAATAATTATACTAATTGTATGTTATAATTTAAAGTAATAAATAAATTTAGTCAAACACCAGTTAGTACTGAATTGTAAAATTATAATTTAGTAAAGTTAAATTAATTACCTACATTTCATTTTTACAAGCAGAAACACCAATCCATAGTCGTTTATATAATGCGAGTTCAAATATAGGTTACGCTTTTCCTTATTTATGACAGATCCGTTTACTTTCTTATGTTCCAACACTGACTTAGTTCAAACCTTCATTACAAACACGCGGCATATACCTACACCCTGTTACTATCTATAGGAGCGGAATTGACAATCATTTTGAATCTCTGTGTACAATAGTTGATACAGCATATTCGAGGTTTATCCGCATCATTCAAAAACTTTTAACTGCGCTTGCTAAAAAAGACAAGACGGTTTGTATGAAGAACGACAAAATATTTACATTAGCAAATCTGGGTGGTCAAACTGGAAAAATGTTTTGAAATAGAAAAAAAGAGATTCTTTGCTCTTATTGTGCAAATAATAGGAGTTTCAAATTTAAAAATACTTTATATTATGGTCTATCTGTTCAGTTTACACAAATTTCTAACCATACTAATCAAATAAAATTGAACCAAACCACTACCTAATCATAAACTTCACAAACTAGTCGTAAACTGTCAACAACAAATTTAAAATAAATACCATAAATATGGAAGATTATAAGTACAAAAGTAATATGTGAAGCTAGTCAATGTGGTACGCAGCTGATTTTATAGCAATGTCATTTAATAGAATTCTATTCATCAATTCTAGAGGAAGCATCTTTGTCCGAGAATAGCCGAAGTGAGTCGATATTGTGACTATGAAACAGAAAGTTGTTTAAGGTGTAAGGTCTCCTTACGTAAGTCATACTTTTCCTTAAGATTTTGCCTGACTATGAATATGGGAGCAAGTGAATCAAATTTTGAAATATCTTAGTACGGACCTACTTTTACCTGCAGATGTGTTTATAGTTGTATTTTAATATACTGGGTGTTCGTCACGAAAGCGCGAAACTCAGTGAACTTCAAATGAGTATATCTTTCTTTTTTAAATAATAGAACACCCTGTATATGTTTACATCACTAAATTCCTATTAACAAGTGCTTTGATTTTTATTAAGCATACTCTATTTCTATCTCTCTTTTCCAGTTATTATAGTTTTAATTAATTTTTTATTATTGCGATCATATTTAGTAATCTTAGTAGGTGATGATCGTAAAAATGAAAGCCAGAAAATAAATATTTAATATAAAATCACAAAAACACAAATAAACAAATCTTAATTTAAGTAAATAAACAATAAACCCTACCAAATACACAGAGATTCAAAATGATTGTTAAATCCGCTCCTATAGATAGTAACAGGGTGTAGGTATATGGCGCGTGTTTGTAATGAAGGTTTGAACTAAGTCAGTGTTGGAACATAAGAAAGTAAACGGATCTGTCATAAATAAGGAAAACGTAACCTATATTTGAACTTGCATTATATAAACGACTATGGATTGGTGTTTCAGCTTGTAGAAATGAAATGTGATTAATTTAACTTTACTAAATTATGATTTTACAATTCAGTACTAACTGGTGTTTAACTAAATTTATTTATTACTTTAAATTATAACATACAATTAGTATAATTATTAAGTGACAAAACTGCATCTCTCAGTTTTCTATGGTATGCATGCGGTTTCTGTAGATCCTATTTTTTAGATAGCCGAACATGAAGTAATGTAATGGGGTTAGATCAGGTGATCTTGGTGGCCGTCTTTGTGCTCTAACGAACCTGTCAGCAAAAAACTGTTGAAGATATTGGCAGGTTTGTCGAGCAGTTTGTGCTGTAGCATTATTGTGTTGAAAATAACCTGATTCAAGCTCATTTTCTTGTAACTCTGCAATAAACAATTCCAACATCTGTTGGTAACGTTGGGCTGTTACAGTTTCCTGGAAGAAAATTGGCCCTATTATTCTTTGCCTGGACATAGCTAACCAAACTCCAATTTTTACGGGATGCAATTGCGTTTCTCGAAATTCGTGTGGATTTTCTGCAGACCAGATACAATGGTTTTGTAAATTGATATAGTCTGTTAGATAAAACCAGGCTTCATCAGAGAAAAATGATTTGTTTAGCAAGTCATCGTCCCTTAAATTGTTATTAAATCAATGACAATAGTCCAATCGCCTATCGTGATCTAATGGTAATAATTCCTGTACCGTAGAAACTTTATAGGTATGAAAATGTAACTTTCTTTTGGCAGCTCATTGCGCTGAAATGTATGATAAGCCTATAAAATTATAAAATGTAATAAATTATTTCACTTAATGTTAATATTGATTTTTTACCTGTTTGTTGAGCTATTACCACAGATAAATTCCCTTATTTTCTTACAGTATTCAGAAATACTATTGTTGGTGATATTAGATGTAAATATAAACGGTTCGAAAAAAATTATAAGATAAATAATCGAAAGATACTACAACACGAACGCCAATGTGGCTAAATGTCAAGAAAATTCATTTAATGTATGAAATTTATATGCAGCTAACTTCGCTCATTAAATTGGTAATAAGTATAGATAAATTTTTCCGGAAAACAGTTTTTTTCTTACGACAATCGTTTTGAATCACATGGTACATAAAAAAAATAATTAGAACATTCCCTAATAGCCAAATTTAAATTTCCCGCAATTATTCTTAGTAACTTCAACGTTGAAACATAAAATTATCACCATTTTGTACTACATTAATAGTTATTTTACTTATTATACCTTTCCGTTGAATTCACTAAAAATTGTGGCGGGAAATTTAAATTTGGCTATTAGGGTTGGATTTTCGATATGACCGCCATTTTGTCTAACGCACATTTGCAGTCAGATGTATTCAAATTCAGCAGAATTAACTACATTATACGCAGAATACGGTGGTGTTCCATCATGTTGAAACCACATTTACACGAAGAGGTACATCATCCAACAACTTTCTAAATTCATTGTCAAGACAAGTGCAGAACGTCATGCTGTAAGATTACCATAAAAAAAAAGTACACGTTTTTTTTTATCATTACTTCGGTGACTGAAATAACAATGAAGCTCTAACGGATATTGTTGCATATGAATTTTCAGACACTTAATTTAGAAAAACTGTATAGTTGAGGGTAGCGCCATCTGGTGCATCACTGGAATACTAACGGGTAAGATAAATTGTGACGTTTAAAACTGCGCTAATGCCCTTTCAAACGAGCGTAAGTTTCTTTAATGTCGGATAAGAACTACAGAAATTGTAGCAAGTTTAAGTAAAGACTCGTACAGTATGTCGAGTCTACATATGGGAATTAAATAACCCATTTCTAAACAATCCTAAAATCAGTCATTTGTGGATCAAGATTCATTACAATACTTTGCTCAGAATTACATCAGGGATAGCTTTATCATAAGTATGGCCACTTGACTTCGAGACACAGTGTATATTTTGACGCGCTGAAAATGTCATTTTTTTTAGCTTAATATGTTGCCATTTCAATACGTTGCAATATTTTATTGCATTATTTAGTCGACCTTTGATCGCCAGGCACTTAAGTAAATAGATAAAATATTAATTTGGCATTCAATTATATGTAAACATTTTGAATTGAGCCGTTAAAAATTGCCACCTTTCAACGGCTTTACGCCGGTTTGGCATCATCAGCTGTTACGTTTGGCAACATTTCTCACTCCTTGTGCAATTTACGCTTGCATTGATACAATATTCACTTATCTATGTTAGAGAGGTAAGTAAATAAAATAGAAATTGTAATAAATAAAATATATATCACATCCTAGTATATATAAAAGCAGAAAAAAATTGTAAGTGTAAAATGCAACAACGCAAATCAGTGACGGGTTCACATCTCAAAGTCAGCCAAAATTTACAATGATTTTCGTTTTAGCGAGGTTGGTATACAAGAAATGGTTGATGATTAAGTGTTTACTAATATGTTCTTTTTTAGCTTAATGCACGTGTCAGGTGTCAAGTGACTAATTCTAACTAATGTTTCGTGAATAAATGCGATAACCAATAACCTTTTTCTTACAAATTAATAATGGTGTATCAAGTAGAGCACGATCACATTCATTGCAAAATGTGGCAAACTAATTAGTCGTTATCACTCAGGCTTGCCAACTTTATGCTGTTATGTATGGCAAATTTTCAGATAGTCGAGATATACTTAACTTAAATAAAATTCATGTTATATTGCTTTTGAAGAAAGCTGGCACTACAGAGCTTGTATGAAGTTGTTTAACGACTGTTATGAAATCTTACCATCGTTGTAGAAAACTTAGATTTATGGAAAAGAATATATTTATTTATGTGAGAGTTTTGGTGTATGCACATGTCAAAAAAGAAATATAAGCGCACACATTAATAAATAAATATAGTGTAAACTATAACAAAACTTTTTAACAAACAAACACATTAAAAGTATTGTTTTTATTAGTTCAGTCCTTAGAAGGGGACTGCCAGGTCAGCAATCGCCGATTGAGTTGAAAAAAGTTAAGTTGATTCTTGAAGCCAAAGAAACAGATATTCTCTTAGTGTTTCCCATCTAATTAGTTAATTAGTTTTTAGGTTGTCTAGAGAGGACTTTATTTTGCAGTGCAACAGGTTGTTGCTTATACTGAATACTTTTATCTCTGTATATGATTCCTGCCATCATTTGTAAACGGTTCGAATGAAGGATCTTTACCCGTAAATGTTTTTATTAGATATTTACAATTGTGTTATTGATTTTTTTTTTAGATGGTGCTTGATATTTCTTATTGTATCATTTAATACAAAAGAAAATCCTGCTTGAATTAGTGTTTGGGTTTAGTATATTGCTGTGGCATTACAGGACTTTTAGAAACCTCAGCAATACGTGGACTTTTTGAAATTTGAAATATGTTTTGACAATTTGATGTACCGTCAACTGGGGTAAAAATTGATCAATGATTCGACCTCACACAAACATGAAAATAGCGTCAAATTTATAGCACTGAGTTCGTATTTTCAAAAAGTAGTGACCACTCTTTGAGGAATAGTCTATATATACGAGGGGAGGTCCAAAAGTTCGTGGAATGAAAGGGTTTTAAATAAAATAAAACAATAAATCTATTTTTCCTTTTCAATATAATCACCCTTAAGCACAATACATTTATTAGATCTATGAATTAATTTTTCTAAACCATCATAAAAATATTTTTTATCTTTCGCCTCAAAATGGGCTAAAATTGCCTCCTTTACCTCATTGTCGTCGGAAAATTTTCTTCCCCGTAAGTGTTTTTTTTAAATTGGGTGGATGGACTATTGATTGAAAGCCGTGCTTGTGCAGAGCAGCCATTGCAACTCTGCTCTTGTGAACCGGCGCATTGTCTTGCAAGAGGAACACACCCTTGGTCAATTTTCCTCGACGTTTTTCCTTGATGGCCTCCTTTAATTTTCCTAATATCGCTGCGTAATATTCTCCGGTTATGCTCCTTCCTTTTTCTTTGTAATCAATCAATAATATCCCTTCACAATTCCAAAAAACAGTAGTCATCAACTTTCCAGCCGATTCTGACACTTTGAATTTCTTTGGCGGTAGTGTCCCCTTTTTATGCCATTGCATGGACTCCTGTTTGGACTCAGGCTCAAAGTGATGAACTCATGTTTCATCTCCGGTAACAATCCGCTCCAAAATGTGTGCAGGTTCGTCTCCACACAGCTCCAAAAATTGTTCGGACTCATCGGCGCGCTGTTGTTTCTGAAGTGGCGTGAGCATTCTCGGTACCCATCTTGCACTGACTTTTGTCATACCCCAGGTGGTCATGTAGGATACGCAAAATGGTGGTATCTGATACTCCAACTAATGCAGATAATTGTTTTTTCTTCAAACGGGTATCTTCCAGTACAAGTTCTTCCACTTTTTCGACGATGTTTGATGTGGTGGCCTCAACTGGCCGTCCTGAGCGGGGGTCGTCTTCAATCGACTCCCGGCCGTGTTTAAAAAGACCATGCCACTTATAAATCATTGATTTACTAGGGCACTGTTCCCCATAAACGGTTTCCATTTCATTCAATATGGTTTGAGCGTTCTTTCCTTGCTTGGTAAGGAATTTTATTACAGCATGGTGTTCAATTTTCTCCATCGTTTCAGTTTTCTTCCGGATTGACTTGTTCAGCAGGCAACTATTCGTAAACGACTGACGCAATAGGGCTGCAGCTTAACCTATATACTAATGATGAGTCCCCAATCAGAATGACACATAGCGAGCGCACCTATCCGCATTTCATCCCCTCCATTCCACGAACTTTTGGACCTCCCCCTCGTAAGTGCTATTTTCATATTTGTATAAATAATAATGATAAGACTCAACGGAGATAATTAGTTGTTTTTGTTTATCAATGCAATTTATGTAATCTGTCATATGAAAAAACTGTGGAATAAGAGCTTAAAGTTTGAGCAATATAATTTTGTACATACTCGAGCTTAATATATCATTTTTTGGCGCCGAACGTGCGGTAAACTTTCTAGTTAAATGGAAATGCAAGAAAAAACAGGTCAATTAATGGTGAAAGTAAGACGAATGAGAGAAAGAATTAAATCGCGATCTGAACCTAAGGGAATCACATCGCATAGATTAAAACGGAAATTGGAAAGGAAGAGACAGGAATACTGGAAATTTTGGAGGAAGAACGGTTTGAAAGAAAGTATGCATTTACATAAGAACATATAAATATTACTCATACCCTCCATGAGTAATATTAATTTAGAAGCACAGTTAAATGGGGACACTATTGAGGAAAATGGTTATGCCAGTGAAAATGACGAAGCGGCAAGTAAGTGTTAATGAAAAAGATGATTATTATTATGAAGAAGAGCAACTGGAATTGGAAATTGATTTATCAGATTTGAAGTAATGGTGTCGATTTGGACAGTGAAAGTGGGTCAAATAAGGTGTGATTAGCAGAAGTTAATGCAGAAAAGCAAAAAACGGAATGGAATGAGAAAGACGACAATGAGGAAATTGATAATGACTTATCGAAACATAAAGAAATAAGGGATAGAGCAATACAAGAATTGCATTACACAATTGAATTGCTTAAGAATTACGAAAACTTACCAAATACATATTTCGTCTATTTATTCCAATATATCAGCAATTTAATATAATAATAAATATACAGGGTATTCCACGTAACTGGTTCATTAAAAGTTTATGATGTTCTATTATTTACTTATATTTGAGATTTTGGCACCAGTATCTGTTCGATTGGAACTATAAATGCAAAATACCTTAACCAAAATATCACTTCTGGTTGACCGGAAATGGATGTCAACTTTGTTATTTTAAATAGAATGATATAATTTTTTATTCATTTTTGGATTTTACAACTATAAATACGTCAGTTTTCATTAGCTATTCCTATAGCTACATGTTGCCGTTTTTGAGATATTTAAGTTTTTCTTTTTTTTTAGTCATAATCATTGCATCATTGAGAAATTGATATCTCGGTTAATACTGCAAGTAGAGACTCCAAATTTGCTATGTTATGAATGTAGATATTACTCTAAGAAACGGTAAGCACACTTTACATTCTAACATACAGAGTGTTCAAAACTGAGGAACAAAGTGACATATTTTCAAATGCAGAAAACTCATTTTTTTTTAAATAGAACACCCTGTATTTTAATTCGGAATTAGGAAGTAAATATCATCCCCTATCACTCTATATGAGCATTCCCTATAGCTATCTTTAATAGATTTTGAGATATGAGCGACTTTTTGTTAAATACACTAAATCTTTACATGTTTGTAGCTGGCTCTGAAATGGATTCACGTCAAATTCATGTATTATTTTTGAATAACCATACAAGAATGTCTGTTCGAATAGTCATTTCTACTAATATTGCGTTGTACGAAAGTGTAATTACAATGATATTCATAAACACTTTTGGTTAGGCAATGAATTTGACATTAATCCATTCAGAGCCAGCTACAAACACGCAAAGATAGGGCTACTTAGTCTGTTTAACAAAAAGTCGTTCATATCTCAAAATCTATTAAAGATAGGTATAGGGAATGCTGATATAAAGTGATAGGGGATGATATTTACTTCTTAATTCCGAATTAAAATACAGGGTGTTCTATTTAAAAAAAAGAATACTCAGTCTGTTTAACAAAAAGTCGCTCATATCTCAAAATCTATTAAAGATAGGTATAGAGAATGCTCATATAAAGCGATAGGGGATGATATTTACTTCTTAATTCCGAATTAAAATACAGGGTGTTCTATTTAAAAAAATGAGTTTTCTGCATTTGAAAATATGTCACTTTGTTCCTCAGTTTTGAACACCCTGTATGTTAGAATGTAAAGTGTGCTTACCATTTCTTAGAGTTATATCTACATTCATAACATAGCAAATTTGGAGTCTCTACTTGTAGTATTAACCGAGATGTTAATTTCTCAATGATGCCATGATTATGACTAAAAAAAAAAAGAAAAACTGAAATAACTCAAAAACGGCAACATGTAGCTATAGGAATAGCTAATGAAAACTGACGTATTTATAGTTGTAGAATCTAAAAATGAATAAAAAATTAGATCATTCTATTTAAAATAAGAAAGTTGACATCCATTTCCGATCAACCGGAAGTGAAATTTTGGTTAAGGTGTTTTACATTTACAGTTCTAATCGAACAGATACTGGTGCCAAAATCTCAAATATAAGTAAATAATAGAACATCATAAACTTTTAATGAACCAGTTACGTGGAATACCCTGTATATTATAAATTTCTGAGGAAAATAAGATTTCAAATATTAAAAAATTTAATAATATAGTTTATTAAATTTTTATTTTGGAGTATTAAATGCTGAGGCGTTAGAAAACTTTTAGAAACCGTCTTTTTGACGTTTCAAATTTGTTTTGACAATTGGTGTACATATTAGTTTGTAGAGTGAACCCAAAATAAAAAGTACATATGTCGTCATCCTAATGTCGACGCAGAATAGAGGAACTAAAATGGTGGGTTCCATTAAAAATGTCTGTAACACCCGGTTGATATTAGCATAAATATGTTTCACTTATCAAGGATCATTAGTGCTACTGGTCAAACTAATGTATTTTACGAAGAAAGTGGTATATATACTTAATAAGCGGAATTCTTCGGGAATCTTCGTAGAAAATTTTTATAGGAAATTCTTGACAATTGCAGGTATTCAGTAAGGATTTAATTATACTTTTTTTAGGTAAACACTTCTTGGAAGTTTGATATTTTTTTTTGAAAGTGTGGCATAAAAATTGTTATAGGAAATTAATACAACCGTCGTCTCTCGTGGCCACAAACAGAATGAGGATTTAAACCAGATTTATCAGTTAACAGCCTTCGATTGTTATCGCTAACAGGCAAGCCAACCTCAATTTTGAAAGATATCGCTAACCGACATTAAAATACCGTTATTTTCTCTAGTTTGAGGGGAATACGACAAACGTTACCAAATAGACATCTCGAAGAATGAAAAATCTCCGAGCAAAATATAACAAGAACACATAAAATATACCAAATAAGCTTGAATTAACATAGAAAATAAATAGAATTAGTGGAAATTATGGCTTTAATGTTTTTAACATTTTTGAATGTTGTTTGTCTACACAAATGTATAAATTGTTATTTGCTCAAAACTTAATTTTAATAATATGTAAATTTTCTGATGTTTTCAAAAAAAAAAAAAACTAAAAATGTTAAATGAAATATTATTAACGAAATTAGGTTAGTATAGAGATAGTAAAGAAAAAAAAACACATAAGTGTAGTAATGGAATAAATAAATAATTAAATAAAAAAATATTACCTGAAAAAGACCATAAAGGGTCGAAACGTCGTAAAAACAAAAATTAGTTTCATTAAAGCAATAATTTCCACTAATTCTTCCTAAATATTAATTTATACTGCAGCGAACTATTCTAGGATTTATAATTTAGGACATTCCATTGAATTGTTGTAAATTCTTCCTAATTGTCAGGTAAATATTAGTAAGTCATATTATTAGGTATGCGATAACAAACAAATGAATATCGTTTACATTGCCTCAGCAGCTTTTCCAAGTGAGTTTTAAAATGAAGAATATACGACAAAAGAGTACTGTAGTGCCCTAATTATTTTTAAACGATTCAATATTGTATGTTCGGAAATGCGAATTAAAAACAAGCAAAATTGTTTTTTTTTTTTATTGGAACACCAGTGTATAAGTGAAAATGAATAAAACATAAAGATTTACACTGATAAATGCGTCGGTAAATTACACAATGCAAATAAAACGAGCAAGAAATGGCGAGATAAGAAAACCAATAAAAACTCAGCCAATTTTCTTTGTGTTTCACCACAAGGCTGAGTCAGAAAAAAATGCACGCGCAAAAGTAATACGATTAATAAACCATGCCCTTGCTTGTATATCTAGATTCTGTTACTTAAGAAAGCAGAAGAAATGTCTATAATACCATGTGATTCAAAATGATTGTCGTAAGAAAAAAACTGTTTTCCGGAAAATTTATCTATACTTATTACCAATTTAATGAGCGAAGTTAGCTACATACAAATTTCATAAAGCCAATAAAAACTCGGTCAATTTTCTTTGTGTTTCACCACAAGGCTGAGTCAGAAAAAAATGCACGCGCAAAAGTAATACGATAAATAAATGATGCCCTTGCTTGCATATCTAGATTCTGTTACTTAAGAAAGCAGAAGAAATGTCTATAATACCCTCTGATTCAAAATGTCGTAAGAAAAAAACTGTTTTCCGGATTTTCTTGACATTTAGCGACATTGGCGTGCGTGTTGTAATATCTTTCGATTATTTATCTTATAATTTTTTTCAAATCGTTTATATTTACATCTAATATCACCAACAATAGTATTCTGAATACTGTAAGAAAATAAGGGAATTTATCTGTGGTAATAGCTCAACAAACAGGTAAAAAATCAATATTAACATTAAGTGAAATAGTTTATTACATTTTATAACTTTATAGGCTTATCATACACTTCAGCGCAATGAGCTGTCAAAAGAAAGTTACATTTTCATCCCTATAAAGTTTCTACGGTACAGGAATTATTACCATTAGATCACGATAGGCGATTGGAATATTGTCATTGGTTTAATAACAATTTAAGGGACGATGACTTGCTAAACAAATCATTTTCCTCGGATGAAGCCTGGTTTTATCTAACAGACTATATCAATTTACAAAACTATTGTATTATATCTGGTCTGCAGAAAATCCACACGAATTTCGAGAAACGCAATTGCATCGCGTAAAAGTTGAAGTTTGGTTAGCTATGTCCAGGCAACGAATAATAGGGCCAATTTTCTTCGAGGAAACTGTAACAGCCCAACGTTACCAACAGATGTTGGAATTGTTTATTGCAGAGTTACAAGAAAATGAGCTTGAATCAGGTTATTTTCAGCACGATAATGTTCCAGCACATACTGCTCGACAACCTGCCATATCTTCAAACAGTTTTTTTGCTGACAGGTTCTGTTAAGAGCACAAAGATGGCCACCAAGATCGCCTGATCTAACCCCATTAGATTACTTCATGTTCGGCTATCTAAAAAATAGGATCTATAGAAACCGCATGCATACCATAGAAGAACTGAGAGATACAGTTTTGTCACTTAATACTTATACTAATTGTTTGTTATAATTTAAAGTAATAAATAAATTTAGTTAAACACCAGTTAGTACTGAATTGTAAAATCATAATTTAGTAAGTTAAAATTAATTACATTTATTTTACAAGCAGAAACACCAATCCGTAGTCGTTATATAATGCGAGTTCAAATATAGGTTACGTTTTCCTTATTTATGACAGATCCGGTTTACTTTCGTGTTCCAACACTGACTTAGTTCAAACCATCATTACAAACACGCGGCATATACTTACACCCTGTTACTATCTATAGGAGCGGAATTGACAATCATTTTGAATCTCTGTGTATGTAATAGAGGCGTGTTCGCTTAATACAAGTTTCACTGTATCTGTTGCAATACAAGTTGTCATTGCGAAAGATTTTACTTTTTCACAGTGCTGAATATTTGTCCTGAAATTGCACATTTTGATCCAACTAAGTGGGATTTTAATCATTTTTTTCTAGCCTTAAAAAGGGTTAAATGAACGATTCGATTCGCACAGGCCAAAGGGGATCATTTTGTCGCGGCAGGAAACGGCCTTAAAAATAAAATCGTGTCACACGCTCATATTTTATCCTATGGTCATTCATTTCGCCGCCGTACGCCTCCGAAAAACCAATAAAAACGGCGAAAATAGATTTTATAATGTCCCCCATCTGTTGCGTCAGAGGAGAGAGAGCCCGCAGTTCGAACGGCCGCAACTTCCAAAATATCGCAATGAAAAATTGCACTTCCTATTAGAGACGATACGGGTGCAAAAACGACACGAGCCTGTATTTCGGCAATCCTGACACCTGCATCTGATATAAAGGCGGAAAAAAGACGCTCTATAAATAGGCATGCAATTATAAGTAAACAATTCACGCGTATATTAGAAAAAAAAAACGAATTGATGAATGTCGGTTATTTATTTTTTAATATCTTTATTTTTAACTGCGCCATCGAAATATCACAAATTTAGAATCGTGTTTCTTGTATAGGACGTTTTAAATATAGTCAAATGTGACAATTTCAAGTCGAGAGTAAAATTCGACGCTAATTAATTGGCGGTAAAATTTAAAAATACAAAATACTTACCGTTAGAATCGTGTTAAAATACCGAACATTCACTGATTCTTTAATATTAATTAATCACTAATAATACTCGAGTCGAATTTTACATTCAGTACCGTGTTAGAACTACTTTCATCTCGGACGCGATTTTCCACATTTGACTGGGACTATGATGCACGGCCGACTGCGCCATCACAGTGTAGGAGTGAAGTTTGTGGAAATAATCGCGATCCTGTCTTTAAATTTTGACGTGCGCATGTGCATGACGCGTAGTTTCCAGGTTTATGTGTACTCTCGTATATCGTAACTGAAATTTCCTAGATGTTATAATATAGAAATAAAGACAGACGACGGGAAATAGGAAAAAAACCTTAAACGGTTAAAAGTAAGTACAATTTTTAAATAACAGTTTGCAATAAATTGTGTACATATATGGAAATGTGAGATATTTCATGTAAGTGTATTGTAATTTTGAATATCTCAAGTGAATATATAGGATGTTTTAGTTGGAAGAAAGTTAAAGTATATGACGGACAATTACGAGATATTGCAACGGTGTTGATAAATGTGTTTTAATAATAATAATTATACTCACTTTATCTGGCGACGGCGTATCAGCTGAAAATCTAATATCATCGTGAAGAATAAATAGTATTTAACAATAATATCATAAACCTTTCACGTGGTGACGTTGAAATTTTCCAGGAAATTTGAATTGATAAATATGCGACTTTAGCAAATCGCATACATAATAGTTCTATAAAATACGAGTGACGTCTACATTCGGCAAAACATATTTCACGTATATTTAAATATAGTTGATCCGATTTATGTATAGCAACTGTCAATCTGACGTTTGACATACGTATAAGATGTTATATATGGCGGGTCAAAACATTATTTTTTATCGTTACAAAGGTTCGGTTTAACTTGAAATTTAAAATATAAATGTGTTTGATGTCATTTTAATAAATCGTCTGGGTTAATATTTTAAATTTCAGCTATAAGGTGCTTGGATCCTTTATCTTATTCAGCTGTCAAATAAACTGTTTTCGATAGGGTTAAATGGGTACGTTGTCAAATCAAAAGATAAAATACGCCTAGTTTATTTATGTACACAGGGTTTCTCACAGTAGCTGTTCATTAGAATTTTCCGTAGGTAGAAAAAACATAAAATTCTGAATTTTTAGATTCTATGGGTAAATCAAGATTCTTTTTCATATTTAAATATTTTCCGGTTATACCGGAAGTCGCCATTAATTTTCTTATTTTAAATGGTATACCCAATATAGTATCTCATTTTTGCATTCCTAAGATAATTTTATGATGGTGTCCTATCTGGTTTTCATATACCTATTTTCATTCGTTTTTTTAGATATCTTGATTATTTTGAAGATTTTGAAATTTAATATATAATAATAATATCATTTATTGGCATTATACAAATTATACCTGCATACATATTAAACTCATATATGCCAAAAAGGCTAAATCATCGTAAGATGTTCTTCCTTTAACCTGCAATCACTTATAACGTTCAGATTTTCACATTTTAATGTTGGCCAAATGTTTAATTTATGCAATTATAGTCATCCAATTTATACTTAATTTCATTTTTCGAAGACCCAAGCAATTTTAAACCAAAAGCAGACCAAAGGTAAGGTTCCTGTCACTTTGACAAGTGAAATAATGGAGCTTTATTTTCAATATTGCGCCTTTTACCCATTTTCCAATGGTGGTAAGCCCTCTCCTGGGGTAGACGAAAGCATAAAAATTGTACTTTCCAAATTCACATTGACAATTGATTTATCGCATACAGGGTGTCCATATTTTGATGATCAATTACATATCATTTTCAAAGTTTAAAAAGTTCGGTGTTCCAAACGTGACATCTTGTATACCATTTGATGGTCGGATGCAGAATTTAAATCTGCATTGATTCGCTATGCCTTTTCCTATTGCCCAAGGTCTGCAATAGCACTTTTCTCACGTGGTTTGAATACGATTTTTCCCCCAGCCAGTCCAATTAACTAATTAAATGTCTAAAAATAATAAAGACATACCTGTGAGTGACGTGATAGATAGTAGGCTTAATCTGTCAAATATTTTTTGAAAACTGTCAAGTCAGCGTCGTTTTTCAGAAACTGTTCAATAATAGTAAATGAAACTAATTTAATTGAAATTTAATATCATAAATATTATTATAAACATTTCTATACAATATGTCGAATGATATCACAGAAAATGATAATCTATCGTGCACACCATCTGAAATTCCTAAAGCAGCACTTGCCACTGTTCGGAATATATTATATAAATTACTTTTACATGATGTAATTATAGGCTGCTTTAATCATGGGCGTTGCTGGTGCTTGTAGAACTGACGAATTAACCAGAATGACTATCTCTGACGTAGATAACAGAGGTGATATTATTGTGGTAAATATTCCCGAAACAAAAACTGAGTTTCAAGAAATCTTTTTACTGGGTAACCACACTGGATTGCAATTATCCAGAAATATCTACAAATGGCACCTGCAGGTCAATCACGATTATTTTTAAATCTGCGTAATGGTAAAATAACGAAGAAGCCAGTTGGGCATAATACTTTTAGTAGTGTCTAAGAAAATCGCTGAATTTTTTAAATTTAGAAAACCCCATATGTATTACGGGTCATTGCTTCCGCAGAACCTCTGCCACTGCACTTGCTTCACTAGGCGGTGGAGTATTAGATGTAAAACTTCACGGCGGTTGGCGATCTTTCAACATCGCTGAAGGTTATGTGGAGAATTCTCTTGAAATAAAAAAACAAAAATGCAAAAATGGTGCAGATATCTGAATCACAACACGAGCCATGCACCAGCACTTCTACAAAGTCCTCGACATCTGTTCCTGCTGATATATCACAAGCTTTTAATAGAACAAACCTATCAGACTTCAATTTACTGATTCCAAATTTTAAAAGAAGGGTTTGCTATACAAAATGCAATTAACTTCTATTTCAATGTTAACATAAATCGGTAATCTAATCTCTTGTATTTAACTTTGTTGCAAGTACAAGATTGTGTATCCGTTTTGTTTATTTCTGTGTTAATGACTTTTGTAGGTTAAGTTCAATACCTGTAAACGTGAATTAGAAAATGATTATTAATATTTCTTTTTTAAATATACTCACTTCTAAAACGACAGGTACCTAATAATTTAGCAATTATCTCATGAATTGATTCAGACTGGATCAAATGTACTAATATCATCTATCAACAATGTCACATATAAGATGTACAGTTTCATCATGTCAATGTCACTTACTTTCCGCCCTAGGGAGGAAAAGTACACTTCCGCCCTAGGGAGGAAAAATATAACTTTCCGATATGTGACAAGACATATTAAATATTTAATATCCCTGCTGGGAAAAATATTTTTAATACTATGAGATTCAAAAAGATTGTCAAATCCGCTCCTATAGATAGTAACAGGGTGTAGGTATAAGCCGCGTGTTTGTAATGAAGGTTTGAACTAAGTCAGTGTTGGAACACAAGAAAGTAAACGGATCTGTCATAAATAAGGAAAACGTAACCTATATTTCAACTCGCATTATATAAACGACTATGGATTGGTGTTTCTGCTTGTAAAAATGAAATGTAATTAATTAACTTTACTAAATTATGATTTTATAATTCAGTACAACTGGTGTTTAATTAATTTATTTATTACTTTAATTATACATACAATTAGTATAATTATTAAGTGACAAAACTGCATCATTCTTCTATGGTATGCATCGGTTTCTATAGATCTATTTTTTAGATAGCAAACATGAAGTACTCTAATGGGGTTAGATCAGGCGATCTTGGTGGCCATTTTGTGCTCTAACGAACCTGTCAGCAAAAAACTGTTTGAGATATTGGCAGGTTTGTCGAGCAGAATGTGCTGGAGCATTATCGTGCTGAAAATAACCTGCTTCAAGCTCATTTTCTTGTAACTCTGCAATAAACAATTCAACATCTGTTGTAACGTTGGCTGTTACAGTTTCCTCGAAGAAAATTAGCCTATTATTCGTTGCCTGGACATAGCTAACCAAACTCCAACTTTCATGGGATGCAATTGCGTTTCTCAAATTCGTGTGATTTTCTGCAGACAGATACGATAGTTTTTGGTGAATTGATACAGCCTGTTAGATAAAACAGGCTTCATCCGAGAAAAATGATTTGTTTTAGCAAGTCATCGTCCCTTAAATTGTTATTAATCAATGACAATATTCCATCGCCTATCGTGATCTAATGGTAATAATTCCTGTACCGTAGAAACTTTATAGGGATGAAAATGTAACTTTCTTTTGACAGCTCATTGCGCTGAAGTATATGACAAGCCTATAAAATTATAAAATGTAATAAACTATTTCACTTAATGTTAATATTGATTTTTTACCTGTTTGTTAAAGGATAAATTCCCTTATTTTCTTAACAGTATTCAGAAATACTATTGTTGGTGATATTAGATGTAAATATAAACGGTTTGAAAAAAATTATAAGATAAATAATCGAAAGATACTAAACACGAACGCCAATGTCGCTAAATGTCAAGAAAATTCATTTAATGTATGAAAATTGTATGTAGCTAACTTCGCTCATTAAATTGGTAATAAGTATAGATAAATTTTTCTGGAAAACAGTTTGTTTTCTTACGACATCATTTTGAATCTCATAGTATGTCTCGTAAAGATTACTATTATTTTATTTCGTATGAATTTTTTTGGAAAGCTTGTCTTTTTACCAATAAATAATGACAGTATTGATTTTAGTATTTAGACTTTTTTTTCTATTGTAGATATTTAAATTAGCAGTTATTTAAGCAATCACAACAATTAAATTTTATTTTAATTTATCACAATCTTAAATCGTCAAATTATAGTTAATAATTTGTGACGAATCAGACCTTTTATTAGTTTTCTTTCCTTTTTTTTAATATAGGCAATTTAGCTTAATATTTAATAATCCAGAATGAAAAAATTCTTCGACCAAACAGCGGTAAATAGATTTATTTTAACCTTTTCGATAGTCGGCTGATTACATCTCTACGATCTTAACTCAAAACCACAAACAAACATAACAGCTAGCGGTATCTAATGCCGGTCTCCGAAAAAAAATATCTAAATTCTTTTCATTTATCTTATTGAAGAGAGCCGGATGTTACAATATATTCCGTAAAAATTGCGTTCACGTCATATTTTTCTGTACTTTGCTGTACCTCTACCTTAAGTTTGACCACTTGACTGTGGAACACCGTGTAATTCTTATTCTTCTCCTGTGTATTTTATATTGCACTAATATTTAAAATTTATCAATTCGTTATTGTATTTGTTATAATTTTATTTTCATGGATAAATTTGTCATTTATTATGGGAAAGTACTGAATTTTTAAAATGTTACATAACCTCTTTTAAGAATTTTCGAATCCTATATATTCTCTGAAGTTATATTAACATATTCATTTCACAGAAAGAATTAAATAAATACCTATTATTGAGGTGGTTCAGTAAAGTTATATATTCCCTTTCTCAAAACTTCGAATAAAAATCCCCAACAAGTATTTCCCTTGTACAGAAAAAAAAAATCATTTTTCCAACATTAAGTAACTAACAT
Source organism: Protaetia brevitarsis (assembly GCA_004143645.1). NCBI lineage: Eukaryota > Metazoa > Arthropoda > Insecta > Coleoptera > Scarabaeidae > Protaetia > Protaetia brevitarsis. The sequence continues at coordinate 67,856 of RXPK01002764.1, read as the reverse complement.
TTCAAAAAGTTTTTATGTAAGTACAATTTGTACACAACAATAACGTCTAGATACTTAATGGTAAAAGAGTATTGCTGTTAAAAATGGAAGGTTACCGTTGAAGGTTGTGATAACGATGTTATGTACACTACATGCATAAGCACAATATTGCACATTGTATGGCCGTGTGTTTGATAAATCATATACATATACATACCAACGCGTATCTACAAGGTAGTGCGTTTTTACGGCTTGCATTATGCACTTACGTACTGCCAACATAAAAGCGTTTTTTTTTTTTTTTTTAACTATACAATGGAAATTTTTATTACGTTAGGAGTTGCTGTCGAAGGTCGTGTATTAAATTTCGAGCAAAAATCATTTTCCGTCGTCCATATTTTCCATATTGCCTGACGTTATAGGAAAACAAATCTCGATACAAAATTTAAATTTTAGAGAGCGTTATCTCTATGTAGAGATATTGCAAATGAGTGCATTAAAATCATTATATATTGTTTTTAAAAGGTGATGTTTATGCAACCATATTGACACTTAACCAAATTGTAATATACAGGGTGCCAAAAATGAAAAATTTTGATCTTGTGTCTGAAACGTGTTAAATATTATTAAAAGTGTTGATCATATAAAAATTTGCAAATATTTAAAAACAAAAATAATTGAATTTAGAGAGTAACGATTAAAATTTGGATTAGCTTGTATATGGAATTAATGGAAAGTAATAATGATCTTGTTTCTTGTATCATAGTAGAATGATGCCTTTATTTCTTCTGAAAACTTGTGTGACGAAGTCTTCAGTAACAGAAGCTTGAAGTTTCTTCACCAAACTTTCAATTACGTACATATACATATAATACACTTAACCGCAAAATTAACGCACCACTCTGACTTTTGGTTTTATTTCAAGAAATATTATATATTTTCCGATTCATTAATATTAGTTATAATAATTTGTTCATTATTACGGCTTTTGTAGGTTTTGTCTGTATTCTTTATTTAATTTTGAAATCATAGCAGCTTTTCATGAGGGGCTTGTTTTCAAGTAATAAGCCTCACTTCTAAAATAAAAGTAGGCATTGTTTTTAATTGTTTTTACCAATTGATAAGGATAAGTCATTCGTGAATACATATTTTGCGATGGAACGTGCTAGACGAAATTTAAATCGTGATGAATGTGTTCAAATTGTAACTTTGTCCAATGAAGGACTAACAAATCCGCGAACTTGGTAGAAGATTTGGCGTGGCTCATACAACGGTCGGTTAGGGTTCCGCCATATTTGTAGAGACAAACGATTACGCTAGAACGACGTGGCCAAGGCAGGCCCCGAGCTACAAATGCGGTGGAGGATCGATTTTTGATGCTTCGAGCACTTAGGAACGTTCACTACTGCACGAAGCCTCCAAATACAAACTAAGCGCGGTTCATGGCACTCTGTTAGTCAAGATACCATAAGAAGAAGATTCGTACTCAAAATTTACGACCTCGGGCAGCAGCTACGTCCCAGATTATCCCCAAACCACCGAAAAACAGATTGGCTTTTGCAGAAGGCATGTGGATGGGAAATCCATCATTGGGAGCAGGTGTTATTTACGGATGGAGTCAGGTTTTGCCTTGTAAGTTCTGATCGTCGTCAAGAGTGTACAGAAGGCCAAAGAAGATATTCCGCTGTAACATTCGAGAACCAACATTATACGAGGCGGTTCAGTAATGGTATGGGTGGAATATCTTAAACAGCTCGCACCGAACTTTTTATCGTTGATGGTGGAGTCTGAATTCTGAACTATCCATAACAGACATTTTAGAACTTTTGATACCTTTTGCACCTTACATGGGCGATGGGTTCATTCTTATGCAGGATAATGCGAGGCCACATGCGGCACATATTGTTACTGAATATTTAAATTACGTTAATATCAAATCCTCGAGTGCCAGCCTGTAGTCCAGACCTTGAATCCAATCGAGCATCTTTGTGGACATAATGGGACGGAGGATTAGAAGTCAGATCCACAACCTAACAGCTTAGACAGCTGCGACAAAGTCTTATTCGAGTATGGACGTTATCCCTCAAGAACCATCAGATCTCTATTGAAAGTATGCCACGACGATGTCAGGCTACAATAACAGCCAGAGGTGTAACACTAGTTACTGATAACCTAAATACGGTTCAAAGAAGTTATCTTTGTGTTCGTAATAATAATGATCATTTTACATGATTTTGTTAAGAAGTCATATTTTCAGTTTGTTTATTTCCTACAATTCATTTAAGTCAAAACTTATGTTATTATCGAAATAATTTTTGTTTGTGTATTCTATTCTTAATAATGTTTTTCAAAATGTATGATAATTTTGACTGTAATTATAATAAATCGAAATATATAAGTGGTGCGTTAATTTTGCGGTTAAGTGTATTAAAGTAATTTCAATATCATATGTAATATGTACAATTACCTCAGAAAATTACGACCCAAGTTCGTAAAACGATTTCGTCGACGTACTTCTAACATATCTACTTTAAAAATGCAATGCCATCGTAATCTGCAACAGAGAGGGCTATCGTCTCGAAAGATTAAACCGCTTTACGGGCCCGACAAAGATGCCCGCAGAATTAAAAGTCTTTGTAGTTGCGCCAATAGGATTTATAACAATAATTCTGATTTTAATTCTCTTGTTTACGTCGAAATACGTCGATTTCGTTTATTTCAATCAACTGTATTTCTTTATATTTGTTACGTTATTATATGTTAATAATTGTTAGGAAATTGTTTTATTTCCGTTATAATAAGATATATATAAGTTACTATTACATGAATAAATAATATTAATATTGATTTTAAAAAAGAATGAAATTAATTCTTTTTCTTCAATTTATTTTACCGTGTTATATCTCAAAGAAAAACTTCATTTGTTTGGGCATACGGTATATAATTGTATTTGTTTTTTTTTACATTAACTACGTTACGTTTCGGATTTTTTCCTTTAATCCATTTTCAAACTATTTATTTTTTAATTCCTCCCTCTTGGTTATTCACAATTTCTCATAGTCCTGGGTAATTTCAATCAAACATATAGATGATTCAACCAGTGAAAACTAGTGTGTCATATGAAACATTTTATAAAAACTTTTTATTTAAATAACAAATTACACACGCATCGACACTAACATATTGACATCGTTGACATTTATTTATTCATCGCATCGATGAATAAATAAATGTCCATAATCTTTATATATCTTTTTTAACTTTACAAATATCAATTCAAGTTCACTTGTTTAGTTATTTACAATAGATATACTATATCAAAAGTAAGAATATTGATAAAGAAGCGGTTTACTTGCTTATTTCTCAATCAATTGAAGCAATGAACTTTTTCTATGGAAGAAATCTCTAGAAGAAGAAAATAAATAAAATTATAACCAGTACCAACCTTTTTGTAATACTAGGTTTCCCAAAATAATTTCATGTATGATCTTGTTCATATTTTTCATTTTACTATTAAGTCGAATCATCTTAACTTTTAAAGTTTAAATCAAGGAACACGGTGGACAAGTGTGGATGGACAATATTTCGGGGATTGATACCAGCTAGAATTAAAAAACTCCTCTTCTTTGTCTCTAGAGCTTTCGAAATAAATTTATTTCATCATCAGTAGAACAAAATTAGAGTAAGGTGGTAGTAAGTAAAGTTTTAAAAAACTTTTAACTTATTAAAAGTTTAAAAAAAAAATATATAACAGTGTTTATTTTTAAAACAAGTGTAAATCTTTGGTTGTTTCTTATTTCTTTCCTTGCGATTATTATTTATATTCTTAGGCGTTTATTACATTTTCTACTTCGTAAATTCCTTTTTATTTTTGTTTCAAAGTACATTTTTAGTTATAATTGTTTTGCTCCATGAACAGCGGCTTTTATTTACATAGTTTAAAAATTATACAGGATGATTCTCAATATATGCGACAAACTTTAAGAGCTGATTCCTGAGGTTGTTTTGATCATAAAAGTTCATATGAGTATATATCCAAAACGCTTTGGTTTTGAAGTTATTGAATGTTTAATAATACATTATGAACTATGACTAACACGATATAATACATATCACAGTTGGTTCTTCAAAAACTATTGTGTTGAGAGGGAATTGTTTATTTGTCATTTCATTCATTCAGTTTATTGCCAGTTTCTGTTTTCTAAAATGAATTACACGAATGCTGAGATGTGTGATATGCATTTCGTTTACGGTCTTGCCAATGGAAATCGCGTGCTCTAGACGTCTTTGTGAAGAACGATACCCGAATCGTATCATCCCGCATCATTCAATATTGCCCGTCTTCACCAACGTCTGAGTGAAACGGGAAATTTTAAAAAACGGACGACTGATAACGGGCACCCATCTACAGTGAGAACTCCACAAGTTGCAGAATTGGTATTAAATGAAATTGAGGAACATCCTACTCTAAGCACCAGAAAAATTGCGTTTGCTTTAAACATTAGTCAGGCCACAGTTTGGAGAATATTGAAAGATCAACTGTTGTATCTATATCACATTCAACGGGTGCAGGCATTTTTGCCGGCAGATTTTCCGCAAAGAGTGGCTTTTTGTCAATGGATGCAATACAAAATCGCACAAAATCCTGATTATTTGGCTCAAATATTCTTCACCCACGAGGCTACTTTCTCTAGAAACGCGATTATTAATTTTCATAATAATCACATATGGGCCGAAGAAAATCCGCACGAACTAGTGAATGCCCGTCATCAACATCAATTCTCTGTCAATGTGTGGGCCGGAATTGTTGGAGATCACTTGATGGGTCCACATTTTTTACCGATGCGATTAAATGGCGAGGTATACCTTGAGGAGGAGCTACCCCTACTACTGGAAGAAGTTCCGTTGCAATTAAGATTACAAATGTATTTTATGCATGACGGTGCTCCAGCGCATTTTAGTTTAGTTGCTCGCTAGTTTTTGGACAATACGTATCCAGATCGGTGGATAGGACGGGGAGGTCTACAACCGTGGCCTCAGTCGGTCTCCAGACTTAAATTCTTTGGACTTTTTTCTCTGGGGTCACCTTAAATCATTAGGTTATACGACTCCCATTGAAAATGTCGATGAACTGAGAAATCGTATTATCGCAGCTTTTCAAACAATTCGAAATACCCCTGATATTTTAGAACGGACTCGCCAGTCAATACGACGGAGGATAGAAGCTTGTATTGCAGTTGTGGGCGGTCATTTTCAACAGTTAGTATAAGTTAATTTGGTTTTACCAATTATTTTGTTAATTTATAATAAAAACATTAATTTTGTTAACTTACTATTAAACATTGTACAACTTTAGAACTAAGCGATTTTGGACATATGTTCTTATGAACTTTTATGATCAAAATAACCCCAGGAATCAGCGCTTTTGTCGCATATATTGAGAATCAGCCTGTATATTTCCTTTCCTGCTTCTCTTGCTAAAGGTTTTAAATTTTTATTTTTATATCGTATTATATCTGGACGTAAACAATGGAAACAAATTCACAAGTAAACTCTTCCCTTTTATTAAAATAACGTCTGTAATTATACATGCATGCCTTTAATATTATTTACTTTATTTTAAATTGCATTAGTGCGTATTAGTACTACGACTTTTACAGTAATTTATTATTACTGGAAAATCTGCAATCACTAAAAGTATCACGTTACTATAGTTAAAATTTAAAAAATAACTTTTTTAATACAACAGCGCTAAGAAACACCTAAGGACGCCACTGTCTTTTGCATGTAATTGTATTTCATCGTCTATCTCGCACGATAGAACATTATAAGTATGCTGCGCTGCTATTGGAGTATCGCCTGTAATGTTGTTCCCCTTCTACCAGCTAACCGTACAAATAGTCAAGTGCCTGTTTGTATATACATTTATTAACAGAGAAACCTGCTTCCCTCGTACACTTGAAGAAGAAAGTATCCGAACAATGCGAGCGGAAGCGAGTGAGACAGAAGATATCGGGCTCTTTCTATTACAAGGAGCCGATATTTTCTCCTTTGCTTGCTCAGGCTTGAATCGTTCGGTTATTGTTTTCTCGTCGCCAGAAACTGTCCTCGCTCTGGTTATAAAGTACCAATCAGTGTCAGAATGGCATTTAAATCGCGCGACAAAAACAAAATAGTACATGAAAACGAGAAACAGATGGCGCTAAATGCAGTTTCAGTTAGTGTATGACAGTTAAGGTTCTAGTAGGTTATGTTTTGTGATATAGACAAAAATCCATGGCGTAGGTTGAATGGAAAATAGATAAAGTGTACAACATTGCATACCTCTATAAGAATGAACTATGGATTTATCAAATCTATGTTAAGTGCTTTTATGATTACTCATTTTGAAGGATTAAACAGAAAATAAAGCTATAATGGATCGATGGGATTCGTGTCTTGCTGGTTAGAAGAATAGTCCGTATATATTTTATAATGAAAGTGATTTATTTGCTTGTCGTTCATACCAATAATAAATCACATTACACATTTGTCCCTATATAAACAAAAAAAAATCTTCTTAGAAGAGGAAACGAACAAAATATACAATCAATAATGATATAATTCAATAAATTCACTAATACAAAAACATTTTGTTATTTACTTTACAAATAGCACGACACATGTTATTTCAGAATCGATCGTGTCGTTAAAACATTGCCCAGAAGATACGATTTTTAATTCATTTTTTTTTTAACTTTTTTAACGCAAATAAGTACGCCTCGAAAGTAGATCATAATAATAGACATTTTTTTCCCTCGACACGGAAATAACATTTAAGTCGGCTACTTTTTATAATTAAATTTTAATCACATTTTCTTGTTATTCATGAAGACTTATTTTTTTTTTTTGTATTATTTATAATTAACGCTCGTGTCGGTTATCTGCTATAGACGATATTTTCCCTCGCACATCAGACCATTCTGAGTACTTACACGCGACTAATTCGAATATATTTGCTAGCTATATCAAAAAACGGAAGGAGTCTTAATTCTGCGATCTCTCAGTTTTTGAGGGAAATACCCTAATAGATACCCGCCATCGGCGTCCATCACATACATTTGCTTGTTTTTGACTAATAATATACAGCATTGACGCTTTCTACCATTTAAATATTTTTTTTTCTTGTATATATATAATAATTATACATCTTAACATTTTCGCTAGATTATTTTGTAGTTAAGTGTGCAAGTCTTTCACCGTTTTATGTCGTCGAGCGCGAATCAGGGCGCGGCTACACTGGCGCGTGTTTTGCGAACGTCCAGTGTGTACCCGCCCTGATACGTCAAAATACGCAGACATCGAAACGGTACAATTTTTTTTTGTTTTACGATGCTGCAATGCGAATATAATCGTTATTATTATTATCATTATTATTATTACATACAACATTATCGTCAGCATATTTTTTTTTTATAAATACAATACATTTACATGTGTAAAAAGTTGATTGTCGTTATCAAAAAGCCCGCCTTCGAACAAAATTTCGTTTTTTGTCGATTTCCCGATCTACCTTTTTGTTTTTTTTGTTTGTTTGTTTGGTTTTCGCCTATAAACGTAGATATATAACATAGTAATAATTATTAAAATAAGGTAAAATAAATACGTAATTTGTGCACAAGGAATGAATCTCTAGTAATTATTATTTAATATAGAAGTAGTTCATATAGTTATATAGTCCGGGTATATTTTTGAATTACACAGAATATAGAGACTGATTTAAGAGATAGAGCAATTGCGTTCTTGCAAGAAGTTTTTTTCAGCGATGTCAGTAGTGACTCAGTATCATGATATAATACTTATAATCTAATAATGTGGTAATGTATTATGAAAAAAAAAATTAATTATACAGAGTAATGATAAAATAATAAGATAAAAGAAACGTCACAATTTTAAATACGGAACACTTTTTCCTCCATTTTCTTTTCGCGTCGTGCATATACTTAAGATTGTAACATTCCCTCTAGAAATACAATAAATAATTATCATACAAATCATTTATACTTCAAAGTAGAATGTTACATTATTTATTCAACTAAAATAATACGTGTTTGTGTGTGTGTGTTACTGTGTATGTGTTTATTTCAACATCTCTAATAGCAAAATTTAAATTTCCCGCCCGCAATTTTTAGTGAATTCAACGTAAAGGCATTAAAATAACTAAGAATATTTGCGGGAAATTTAAATTTGTCTATTGGGGATTCTTATTGCAACATATCATACAAATTAATAAACAAGTTATTTCCAACTAAGAACTAAAGACGCGCAGTGATAAACAAAATGGGATACTCTTTTAAAATGTCTATATCAATCATAAACCGTTTTGCTATTGGAATGTAAAAAAAGAATTTATGTACTAACGTATAGTGCTATTCAACAATAAATATGCATCATATAATCATATATGGAGAGTAGTAAATTAAATATATTGATGGTATATGATATAAAAATATATATTAATAATGTTTTTTAAATATGTGAAAGAGTTTCGTGTGATTATTTCATCATTTTTATTATTATTGTTGTGTGTTTTTGAATTAGCAGGAAATTATATTTTTTAAAACGTGTGCAATTCAGTGTGAGTTATGTGAATTATAAGGACATAAAAAAAAATGTTGTGAAATGGTTTAATTAAAATAATTTTAATACTAAATTAGATCTATACTAAACATTCTTTTTCAAAAAAGTGGTAGTATCTGTGACATATTTTGATGTAAATCATGAATAAACAAGGATTAATATTTTATATTTATGGTTAATTGATTGAAGATCTCAATAATTTTTCGATTGCAATATAAATTTATGTAAAACGATAAAGAATAATCAAAAATAAATTAAGAATAAATAACGATTAACCTTATCTTTATTCATCCCAGTACACTTTTTTTTCATTCTTTTTTGTGATTACAGAGTAGTTAAAAATTAGTCATATTCATGACTAAAAAAACAACACAAAAAAGAATGAAAAAAAAAGTTACTGGATGAATAAAGATAAGTTAATCGTTATTTATTCTTAATTTATTTAATAATCAAAAATTAATTAAGAATAAATAACGATTAACTTATCTTTATTCATCCCAGTACACTTTAAAAAAAAAAATAGTCATGAATATGACTAATATTTAACTGCTCTTCAATCACAAAAAAAGAATGAAAAAAAGTGTATTGGGATGAATAAAGATAAGTTAATCGTTATTTCTTCTTATATCTCTTCGAAAAATTATTGAGATCTCATCCATCGTTATTGAATAATAACGATGGATGATCATTCAAAATTATGAATTGCTTCGGTATTAACGATTAATCAATCAGATAAATGAAAACCGATTATTTTACGACTTTTTGTATGTATCTAAGTATAAATTGCATTAATCGTGAATAATGATTAATTAGAAATATACAATGTGTATATAATAATTGATGATTATTTAAAATTAGGAATTGGTATTGTATCCACGATTAATCAGTTGAATAAATGGTTACCAGTTACCTTGGGCCTTTTCTTTATTCATCCCGATACAATTTTTTAATCGTTATTCGTCGAAAATAAATAATTACAAAATAAATCCTGAATAAATAATGATTGATGGGAATATACTTTAATTTAATATTTACGGATAATTAAATTAAATAACAAATGTTTAGTATACATCTAGTTAGTTATATTATTTGGTGAATTTTGCTCGTTAAGTTGGTATCATTTTTATTTGAACTGTTTGGATCGTTAAATATAGACGAAAAAAAAAATAATTAATTATCCGATTAAATCTCAGGATATTATAAACAACAATAATAATCTCCCACTTTCGCCCTAGAAAAACAAATAATCACTTAAAAAATAAAATGAGGATTTAACTCTAGAACAATGCAAATGTTATGCACACCCAAATACAGTCGTAGTGACGAATAATATTATATATTCATAGATTGAAACTATATAATATAATAATATTTATATATTATTTATAATATATTTTATCATATCGATGGCTGACTATTGATGAACACTTTATTAGCAGTTTGAGGAGAGACGATCTCTATTCGCAATCACTTACTTTTTTATATTATAATATATAATATACGAAATACGAGTGGGTGCCCCATTTAGTCGCAGGAAGCACCTTTTATTCTTTTATTTTTAGTATCTTTATATCTCAATTTTTCCTCCCACGATCAAACTAATATTCTTTAATATCTATAATAATTTACTTTTATTAAAAAATTTTTACAAACAGAACAATGTTCTAAGTGTGTTTTGTGTGTGTGCTCTTCTGCTTATGTACAAAAATCGGAATCGCACACAATCGTTTAGAAATTTCGTTTCTACTAGTAGCTCACCAAATTGCATAATTTAATTTAATAATTTAAGACATTTAATGATAATTTAATTTAACTAGGAAGTAAAAGTTGCGATTGAATTGCCGGAATATATACCTCTATATACGAAATTTCGAATGATGATATTTTTGAAATTAAAGGTCGTACAAAAAAATATTAGTAGATTTTTTATCAAACTTTAACGATGGAATTCGCTGATGAAATATTATGCTCTTTTTAAAACCCTGTATAGAAGATTTTGGAAATAAGGTCATATCTTTTATATTAAAGGTCGTACAAGGGCATAACATTATTAATAATACTATTTACGAACGATGTATGAGGTAAGAATCAATTGACGTGAAGAGACAAAAAAAATTATCTAACAGACAACCATATAATTCAAATTATTTACAGTGTAATATTGCGTCATTGTTAGACCAATTTGCTATGCTTTGAAGTTAATAAAAAAAAAAAACGCTTTTTCTTGCACATTTCGGCAGAGAAACCATTTTTTAACAAAAAAAAGTTTAGTAGCCGGTATTGCAAATAATGATCTGAATAAATTATTACACATTATGATAAATTATTAATATTATCGCCAATTCTTTTTATCATGTTCTGAAAAGTAGAATTTGCGGGGAAAATATGTTTTTTGGAACACTCTGTATGTATGAGATTTTCGATCTCTGGAATTATGGGTCGTACGAGAAAATAGTAGCTTATATTTCGAGATATAGAATTCGCTGGTAAAATATTATTAAAACCGGCTGTATATTGAGATTTTCAAAATAAAGTCGTAAATTAGGAATCGTACGAGAAAATGTTACCTGGAATTTTCATTTATTTTGGGGGTGAAGAATTTGTCGATGAAATATTATACATGTTACAAGACAGTCTATATGTCAGAATTTTAAATGATTCGTATCTCTGCAATTAGGGATCTAACAAAAATGTCATAGGGACTTTTTATATTTTTGGGGGGAAGAATTCGTTGGTGAAATATTAGACACAAACTAAAAGACAACCTATATATGAGGATTTTAAAATGTTTATATCTCTGCAATTGGGGGCCTAACGAGGAAATGTCATAGGGACTTTTTATATTATTTTGGGGGGAAGAATCCGTTGGTGAAATATTAGACACAAGTTAAAAGACAACCTGTATATGAGGATTTTAAAATGTTTGTATCTCTGCAATCAGCGGTCGTACGAGAAAATACTATGGGAGCTTTTTATTTTATTTTGATGTGAAGAATTCATTGGTGAAATATTATACACATGCTAAAAGACAGCCTGTATATGAGAATTTTAAAAGATTCGTATCTCTGCAATTAGGGTCTAACGCGAAAAAGTCATAGGGACTTTTTATATTATTTTGGGGGGAAGAATCTGTTAGTGAAATATTAGATACAAGTTAAAAGACAACCTGTATATGAGGATTTTAAAATGTTTGTATCTCTGCAATGAGCGGTTGTACGAGAAAATACTATGAGAGCTTTTTATTTTATTTTGATGTGAAGAATTGATTGGTGAAATATTATACACATGCTAAAAGACAGCCTGTATATGAGAATTTTAAAATGTTCGCATCTCTGAAATTATGTAGTTATATGAGAAATGCTTAGGAGCTTTTTATATTATTTTGGTAAGAAGAATTCGTTGGTTAGATATTACATACAAGTTAAAAGACAACCTGTATATGAAGATTTTAAAATGTTTGTATCTCTGCAATGAGCGATCGTACGAGAAAATACGATGGGAGTTTTTTATTTTATTTTAGTGTAAAGAATTCATTGGTGAAATATTATACATATGTTAAAACACAGCCTGTTATAATGAGACTTTTAAATGTTTGTATTTCTGCAATTATGTTCGTCTGGAGAAAACGCTATTATTTCGCGTTTCTTATATTATTTTGGGCTGAAGAATGCGTTGGTGAAGTATTATACATCTGTTTAGGGACAGCCTGTATATGAGAGTTTTAAAATGTTTGTATCTCTGGACTTAGAGGTCGTACGAGAAAGTGCTATAGAAACTTTTATAGGGAATATCTATTTTACATGTTTTGTGACATCCTGTATATATGATATACAGGGTGGTAGTCATATTAACTTAAAAATAAAAAAAAAAAAAAATAGTGTCGTAAGTAGTGTTAAAATTAATGCTAAATTGCAAATTTAATTTCCTTAAATATACAGGGTGTTTTTATTCTAAGGTGAGATATTTCGGCAATTATTTCGCTGAAAAAAGACGAGAAAGAGAGAGAGAGAGATGTATGTAGGTGGGAATAGATTTGCTTTATCATTCATTATTTAGAGATATTATATAATTTTCTTTTTTTTTTTTAAATATATATATACATGGTAATGTATCGTCTAGCTTTTTTTTTGTTTCTTCTTTAAATGCGGATGCAATTATTCATTAGCACGAAATTAAGATTTTTGTTCGTCAAAATTTTCCCTATTTTTTTTTTTTGTAATTATTATACAATCATATATTTTAATTTTCATATAATGATATATATATATTTATATAATTTTTATTAGTTTCCTGATTATTTTCTCTCTTTCATCCGCATGTCGTTTCGTTGATACGAAAATCTTTTCTGATTCCTGTTCATTTCGGTTCTTCCCCCAAAAATTTCTTTTTATCAACATATATTAATTATATTCAATATACATATAGGTATAATTTAAATTACGAATTATTATTATTATTATTATTATTATTACATTATCATAATAATATATATTTTTATGTATTATGTATAATAATTATGGAATCGCTTTACTATACAATTCACAACTGTCACCTAAATAACGAAACGTGTGGTCAGACGTTCTGCCTAGGACGGCCACTACAAGACGAGTTCTCTGCTTGCTGATGCTGATGTTGTTGTTGCTGTTGTTGTTGTTGTTGCAGATGCAGATGCTGTTGATGTTCGGAGATTCTACGAGGTTTAGTCGGAACTATCACAACAGGTGGCGCGCTAGTCACAGCCGATGATGATGATGATAAAACGCCACTCAGGGTTTGGCCCCCACCCTTCCTTTCCTTGTTGCCCGTAAAGCGTTTAACAGTCCTCTGTATAAAATCAGTCTTTTGGCCGGCCACCGCCGCCGCCGTGGCGCAGCCCACGATGCCGCAGCCGGACGAGGCGACGTTGCTGCTGCTGTTGTTGTCCTGGCGCTTCGATGTCGAGGACATGGAATGACACCTCACCACTAGGGGCGGCGCGCTGCCCCCCGACCAGTCCGTGCTCGCGCTCGAACTGCTGCTGCCGCTGATCGATCCCAGGAGGCCGGCCGAACTCGACCTGTACGGTGGCGGCGACTCGGATTCCAATACTGTACGATTCGGCGGCGGTTTTATGCATTTTTGGTACATCTCCGCCTCCTGTCGGCACACAATAGAGAGAAGATTATTAGAAATGTTTTGGGCGCTCTAGAAATGAAATATTGCAGCTGATATGCGGATATAGAATTTAAAACAAATTGGAGCGACCAATGTGGCGGCAAAGTTTAAAAAAAAACCAAAAAAAAAACGATGTTGCAACAGAGATTTGTGTTCAAGCGTGTTTGGGTTCGCTGAATTCTGACAGCAGTTTTTGGAAAAACAAAATGGGGAATCCAATATGGTGGAAAAGTATTAAAAAGAGACATATTTCGCAAGGGATGTTTGAGAGTTTTTGGAAAACAAAACACACGCTGATTTTTGAAATATGTATAGGGAAAAACGCTAAATTCTTTACAAGTTGGTAATTCATGGGGTATTTGAGATCACTATCAATTTAATAGGGTAATGATATTTATTATCCATTTTAAAAAAATGTTTTTTATATATAAATGTGGCAATTACGTATAATATTGAAATAAATTGCTTAGAAATGGTAAAAAAAAATAAGAAATTGTTAAGCAACTTTAAAAACAGGGACAAAATGATGAAAATAAAAACAAAAACAGAAACAGAGAAAAGGAATAGCGAATGGGGAAAAGGAATTGGGAATAGTTGCAAGGGAATAGGGAAAAGGGAACAGAAAAAAGGAATAGGGAAAATTGAAAAATATACAGAAAAAATTGAAAATGTAAAAAAAATTAAAAAATTTAAAACATACGACACATACATATGATAAAATGGAAAAAGGGATAAAAAAGAAAAAAATTCAAAAAAAAAAAGATTAGAAGAATTTTAAAAATAAATGCTATAAAGTGAGTGATCGGCCACAATACAAAGACGACAACACACGTAAAAATTAAAAAAAAAATTAAAAGTGAAAAAAATGAAAAAACATTAAAAAAAAAGCCAATTGCGAAGGTGAAAAATATGATTTTTTTTTATAAAAATAAAAAAAAATGAAAAATAAGCGTAAAAAATGTAAAATATTAAAAACTATTAAAATAAAAAAAATAAAAGGGATGGCAAATTTGGAAAAACATTTGCCACAGGTAAAAATATGGAACAAGAATAAAAATTTAAAAAAGGTTTAAAAGTGTGAAAAACTGATAAAACAAAATTTAAAAAAAAAACAGGAAAATTTAAAGGTGAAAAAATTGAAAAGTTGTTAAAAAATAAAAGGGATGGCAAATTTGGAAAAACACATTTGCAACAGGTAAAAATGTGAAACAAAAATAAAAATTTAAAAAAAGGTTTAAAAAGGTGAAAAACTGCTAAAACAATTTTTTTAAAAAATAGGCAAATGCAATGAAGGTGAAAAAATTGAAAAGTTGTTAAAAAATTGAAAAATTGACAAGTAAAGCAAAAGACGTTGAAAATTTGGAATAACAGATTTTAAAATAAAAAAAAAAAAATGAAAAAGAAAACGATAAAGGGGAAAAACAAAAGAAAGCTACCTGAAGCGTATTGCACATTCTACAAGTGGTATTTTTTCACGGTGAAGGGACTGACTTACAAAATCACCTTCTTCAAGGGCACCTTCTAGGAGAACGCCCTACTTCTGGTTTTTATTTAGAATAAAATACCTCAAAAAATATATACATGCATATTTAATACTGAGATCGGCCTGTAAATTTCAATCAAGAGAAGATCATTTCTTTTAAAGATGGCAACTATGCAAACGATTTCAAGGTATTGGAGGTAATTTATAATGCGAGATGATAAAAAAAAAAATTAAAAAAAAATCCTGGGACTGTAAATGGATAAATGGGAGGTGGACTAGGAAATTTATTGATGATGTTGTTACACGTTTTAGGGAAATGAGGTTTAATTTGTCGTATCAGGGGGTGGAATTAATAACGGGTCACGGTAATTTTAAATTAAAATTTATATAGAGTTGGGAGGGTTAATGATTCGCATCGTGAATGTGGTGAGGTAGGTCCAGCGGGGCATGTTTTTACCCCACTGGTTCCTGGGCCGTAATTGAATGTGGCGGTCATGTGCAGAAAATTTATATTTTATATAAATCGGGTGCTTTAATTATCGTTGTTGCTAAAATGATTACGCTTCAGGCATATTTAGTCATTCAGCGATAAATTATAAGAATTTAAACCAATACAAAGCTAAAATTTCTCCAAAACAGTTTTAGGATAGAAATTAATTAACGCAATACTTGATTCTGTAAATAAATGTATCATATTGGTTCAGCAATAATAAATTCGTTTCAAACATATATTTCTATTTACAAATAATTTATGAACCTTTATCCTTTATCCAGAAATTATCGAAGAAAGTTTCAATTTGGGTAAAAGATGCTTGTTCATTTATTTATATATTACCTGTTCTGCGTTCCTGAGCTGCAGTCTGGAGTTGAAGGGGTGATCTTCGCCGTCGGGCAGCGCTATGCTGGGCGGAAAGTTGATGGCGATGTCCGTGTGGACAGCGTGAACGCGTACTTCCCGCCTGTCCCTGCTGGATGCCAGGTCCCTGGCCGTCGCTCCTCGGCTGCGCAGACGGTCCATGCCGCCTACACCCGCGGCGGCGCCCGCACTTACCACCGACAGCATCTACAATAGGAGGGAATCGAACTTAGAATAAATAATTAAAAAAAATCGAAAACAGGAGTTTAAATACCACTTATCAATAGGGGAAGACAAAATTTATTTATTAAAGCGGTGATAATTTGAACTAATTTGACAGGTGACTAACTGTCAAATCTTCATCGTAATTTATCAAACAGAATATACAGAATACTATATAGTTTTCTTTCTCCACGGACCAGTAGTAAATGTAATAATTGGTATCATTTTTAATCGCAAAATGTAAAAATTCTCGCTCTTTGAGTTAGAGAATACTTTCCGCGAAGTTCATGTCAATATTTCCATATTTAGGTACATCCACTGTTCCGTATGAAGTTAGCTAATAAAACGCAGTAGCGTGGAGGCTTCTGTTTGATGGTGCATATGCAACTTAATATACATTAATGTCAACGAGGTGGTGAACCAAAATTGTACGTAAGTATGCATGCATTCAAATAACTCTCACTCAAAAATAAACATTTTACAAGACAATATATTCCTGATAATAAATACAACTCGGTTTAATTAAAGATATGTAATATTTAAACAATATATATATTGTTTATATCGTATCGTAACTTATATCAGACATTCTTCATAATTTATTCAAGATACGAAATGAGAAATAACGAATAGATGTTTTTTATAGTCATAGGTTAATCTATAACAAAAACATACACTAAGAATTTTGGAAGATGTTTTCTTATCGTACTCATACAAGTGGGTTAAGAAACATACATACATAAGTATAACTAACAGCTTCTTGCGGGTTTCGCTCGACGTTTCGCTGTTCATACTGACAGCTTCTTCAGGATAACTGAACTTTCAGTTCAAGTTCAGTTGCTGTCAAGTCAAGCTGTCAGTATGAACAGCGAAACGTCGAGCGAAAGTTTTGACACACGGCGAAACCCGCAAGAAGCTGTTAGTTATAGTTACACCGGCCGTGAAAGCCTACGCAGTGTTATACATACATAAGATTTTGCGTACACATTAAACTATACAAACAATATTTTCTAAAAGATTGTGCTACAATATTTCCTAACAATTTTATTGCTTTTTTTGTAACTGCACTGAGAGAAATATCCCTTTCATTTAAAAGGAATTGCATTAAACCAAAAGTTTTTGCGTTTTCTATATGTATGTGTTAATTCACGCATTTCTTGGGAAATAATATATTTTTCGTTGAAACAGTTTATTCTTTTAAGTGAAAGATATTGATAGTTGATTCAAGTCCTCTTTATTCCGAACTTGAAAACTATGCAGATTGGCAGAAAACCGTAAGCATGTTGATTCAAGAGGTTTTTTCCTTTTCTTATAACATTTATTCATTTTAGACTTTTAGACAACAAAATGCTGTGATCATTTTTAATCGAAATGAAAATGGTTTGACATTACTACAATACAAAGGGGTGGAGACTCAATGTAGTTCATATTAAATAAATGAGTTCGGATCTCTCTGGAGACGAGGTGGTTGTTCTCATGTGCAATCATACATGTCTCTGCTATTTTGAGTATAATGATACACTTTGGATGCTTTGAAGATAGTTTTTTTCCTGGATTTCTTGATTTTTTTGGTGTGGATCATTTACTGTAACATTTTTGGTTTGCCACAGCGAGAAAACTTCATTCTGAAGTACTTTGGGGTGTATGCTAGCTGATGTTCGGGGTATCTTGTCCAATTAGTGTTTAAATTTTTGTGTAAATAAGTACACAACAACATTTCGAAAACTTTGAGGTTACTTTTCATATTCGTAAATGACGGTGCAAATTGAAATTTTAATATGTATAGTTTGGTAGAATTGATTGGTGATTTTCTCTTATGATAGCGGGAGATTTAAAAGTTATTTTGAGAATTTAAGAATCTAAAATATACTGGATAGTAGATAATATTTGATTTAACATTCCAAATAAGTATACTCTACTATACTCTACTTCATATGTTTTTGATATAATTTCAGACAATAAATTACACATTGATATTTACATTGTTTTTATTAATAAAAAGCATTTGATACATTTAATGATTAAAATTAGATTATAGAATAGAATAGAACAGAATAGTTTTATTATTGCAGTGTTTCAATACAAATGGAACAATGCAAACGTCAGGTCAAGAACAAAAATTTATAAATGTATATTTGAGGTTAGAAATTCCTCTATATTATATGGCTCTATTTCTAGTAATAATTTGTATATATAATTTTTAAATGTTGACAATTTTTTTACAGTTTTAATATGCGATGGCAATTTGTTATAGAACCTCAGGCAATTATATTCTAAATTGTTCTGACTTAGTATGAGTCGATGCTTGGGGTAGCCATAATCATTTTTAAACCTTGTAGAATACTCATGTTGTATTCATTATCCTCGGATAAGTATTTGTTTTTTAAATAAGAAGATAACAATTCAAAAAATGTCAATACCTATACAGTCAAAGTGTTAGTTTGTTTGAAGATCCTCTGCAAGACTGAGAGTACTCGAGTTTATTAATCACACGTAAAATCTTTTTCTGTATCAAAAAAAAAAAACTCTGTTTAAGTCACTACCACCACCCCAAACAACGATTCCATATTTATATGTTTGAGTAGCAGCATCCATAATACATAATACGAAGCACATACCAACTTACTATATCTCTAAGTCGACGAATCGCAAAGCAATAGCTACATAGTTTTTTACACTGTTGAAAATATTACGGTGTTGGCGTTAATTTTGCGCTAGTCAAATATTTTAGTGTTGATTTTTACAAACTTTGCCAGACGAATTGACTACATGTGTTTAGTTAGAACAGAAATTACTAGAATTTGGTGTGAATTCTTTTGTTCAGATATGAGGAATTTACCATTTTTCTTTAGACATTCAGAAGCATTAACCAATCAGAATTTTTCCCTCGATAGAAATATAGAAACCCCACCTAAATCTAATACAGTATTGCATTATACGCACCACCTGCATTGCACGTGTATCTATTTTCGAGTTTGTTTCTGCGTATTAACATATCCAAACAAACCACCAAATATGACTGACCTGCAAAGTGTAACCTTGTGTTATTAAACGTTAATTCCAGTGGGCATAAAAAATTTCAACATCTTAAGATGTATTGGGAACAACTATTTACGTAATTAGTTCAGATTTGAATCAAATAGCATAAACATTCACTTAATTTTATAATGGTTCTCAAAAATCATTTTAAAATTAGTACGTTTAGTTGAAACCAAACTTTTGAATGAGTGGTTCTGTATATTTATAATTGAGAAAACGTCTTAAGGAGAATATTATAGCACTAGAAATAGGAGTTGCATATTAAAAAGACGTTGTGTTAGAAAACGGTGTTAAATCATTCATAGATCGCATTCATTAGTTAAATAGCTAGTAATTTGTCTAGTCTAGATCAAATAAAATGTACAGAAGTAATCATATCACGTGTACGGTATATCATAATTCCCGTGTTAGTTGACAAAATAACCCCTTAGCAATAGACAATACTTGACTATTTTGTTCGTCAAATTTAAACTTCTATAGTTCTCGACAAAATAACACGAAAACAGTGGTGGACCTCTCCTGACTATTAAATTAGTCAAAAAAGTGTTAAAATTTTCAACAGTGTACAAAGTACATTGACGTGATCTTTCCATTTTAAGGTTTCGTCGACTGTAAGACCCAGCAGCTGAACACAAAGTGCCATTCGCCAGTTATTAATATTACAGCTTCTTGAAGAGTTTGAAATTTGTTACATTTGAAGAAGATGACATTTGATTTACCGTGGTTAATTTTAAGCTGGTTGATAGTTAACCACTCCTTAATTGTATTTAGATAAGTGCTGCCTAGATCGATAACTACATCTAGTGTACTAGCAGTGATTAAAAAAGTTGTATCGTTGTATCGCATAATTTACAGTTGAAAAGTTACTTACAAGAGAGGTGGGCTTGAGATTATAAATATCATTAAAGTAAACGATAAATAGTAATGGACCTAGTATGCTACCTTGTGGCACAAAAAAATAAATAAATATAATAAATAAATAATAATAATAATAATAATAATAAATGCGCTACACTGTATATTTGCAATAAGACTTGAAGAGCGCCATTGTTCACAACAAAAATAAAGGTTAAAATCTTGGTCATTCAAAAAAAAATACATCCATAACCTTTACAAATCTTGACAGCTGTATTCACAAGGAACAACTCCATCTGGAATTTATCCAAAATCATTGTAAGCATCAAAACCTAAAACTACTTCTCTCAGGAGATTCCGTCACGATTGCACCAACACTACAGACAAAGGGACATGCGATAAGAAAGTTAGTAAGCCGTTAAAATGCGGGCGAGAGCAAAGAGTCGGCTATGCAGGTGCGCTCACTCAGCACCAAGCAGCACAGTGGTCTTCCGGCATAACAATCAGCAGGTGCGGGTTCGTCGAACTAAGTAAATGCACCGCGGAAATTTTCGACGTTAATATAATGTGATGCAACATTCAATTCAACAACAATTATCTCGTAAAAATGGATATCAAACGCTCAATCGGAAACAAAAGTTATTTAAGAACGATCGCCCGGTCGGTGTACAGCTCAAAAATTCGGCAACGCTAACACTGATTAAAAATACCCATTAACACACATGTCGGCAATTTTCACACGCACCTCTAACAGAAAAAAAAAATATTGGCAATAAGTGCCGGTTGGCAACCGGTTATTATCTAATCTGCACAAACATCTGCGAAAACTTATAATTAATTATTAAAGGCTAGAACAGAGGACGTGCAAGCAATACAGTAATTTTGCTTTACTTTCCGTTTTTTTGTCGATTGCGTTTTACTAATTGACTTGCCGACTATATTGTTATAAGTAGAGACCGGATTATATGCAAAGTGCATATATTTTATTTTTTGCATAAATTTAATTATAGTCTATATGTAGACGTATTACACTAATTGAAGTTAATTAGCGCCAATTAGTGATTGCATATATTGCATAGTTAGGCATTTCTATGCATATTTTTACAGAAGTTGCATATATTGCATATTTAAGCTTTTTCTTATCCTTTCTATTAGTAAAAATTCCTAGTAATTCCTAATGTAGACAATTCTCCGAACGATAAATCTTTTACATTGGTGTCTCTAATACTTTTTTCCAAGAACTGCACGTGTTTAATTTCGCCTAGCAGAAGGGATGTGGGTAAATACGTTTTATTATTATTAATTCCCAAATAAACCATTCATTCATTGAATATCTTTGAGCGAAACAGCATGTAATTGTGTTACGTTTTTAAATACTGTGCGTACATACAATGAGTATAGCGAAACAAATTTCTTATATGGATTAGCCATATCCTTGAACTGGTGAAGGATGGCGACAATATTTTGTCGACCTGCAGTAAACTGTAAGTTTAATTTTACTAAAAGCTTTACAATTGTTTTTAAATTCTTTAAATTTTGATATAAAAGGACAATTGTTGTCGTAGGTGTCTTCCGAGAGAAAATACCTGATTGATCAACACGCTAAAACTCCATCACATATTGGAAAATGTGAAAAACGATCCGCATGTGTGATTGCTCCACACGTCAATGTGTAGCATCAACTTCACGAAACTCAGAACAAGAAGAATATAATACGGATCTGTTGTAACGCATTAATTTCGTCTAACATACATTTAGCAAGATTAAACAAGTTAATTTGAAATCATTTCTGCAAAAATATTGCAAACATAATATACTGACGAAAGTATCTTACACAAAAATTATGTCACATCTTGTTACCAAGCAAACAATAGCAGAAATTCAACAATTGGTAGGAGATAATTTTATTTATATCATGGGAGATGAAAGTACGGATAAGCGTGGCCGTTATATTGCCCATTTGCTAATAGAAATTCTTCATGAAGATATTGTAGGTAAATCATATTTAATTTATTCTAAAGAACTTCAAAAAACAAATAATGTGACATTGCCCATTCGTTCAGAAGGTTTTCAAATTTCTTTTTACCTGAAGTATACCTTGTGAAAATGTTACCAATGTGTCCGACGCTGCACCATACATGATAAAGCCGCGCAAAATTTAAATTTTTTTTTATAGTAACATTATTCATACCACTGTTTAGCTCATGGGTTCAATCGTGTAGCCGAAGACATAGCGAATCAATTCCCTTTGATTAATGATTTAATTAGCAATGTCAAAAAAGTATTTTTAAGAGCACCTTTACGAATCCAATTTTATAAGGAGCGACTTCCCGGTGTTAAGTGGCCTCTGAACCGATTATTACGAGGTGGGGTCATGGGTTAGAGGTGCAATTTTTTCGCCGATAATTTTGAAGGAATAATAAAAATGTAATTCTTGAAATCACTGCTGGACCGCATTGCTCTAGAAAACCGTAATAAGATAGTAACATCAAAAGAATTGCTACAAAACCTTTTGTATATTAAGCCAAATTATGCTTTGTTTCAGTTCCATTCGTAAACTAGAAACGCAAGGGATGTCGCTCTCGGATCAGTCGAAATAGTAGACGAATTTGATATGCTATGGTAATTCTATATACGATAAATTTAAAAAAGTGATAAATAAAATGCGGGTATTTGAACTGAAGAAAGTTAGCAAATTTGGAAGGTGAAACAGTAAACGATTTTCGACTTTAATTTTAGTTTAGAATGTATTGCCAAAGTTAAAAAATGCACCAATTACATCTGTGGATGTTGAAAGAAGCTTTTCTTTTTCGAAACATTGTATTCTGATAGAAGACAAAACTTTCTTTTACACAATTTTGAAAAACATTTAATTATAAATTGTTTATAAAAATATGTTGTGAAAAAATTTTGTGCAATAAAGTTAAATGTTTAAAGTTCTGCTCTTATTATATTTATGTAAAATTTTTGTATATTGTCGCATTTTTTGCATGTATGCCCCAGGTTTATGTATATTTTCTCAAAAATCCATGCATATATATGCGCATATACTCCAATTTTTTGCATCTAATCCGGTCTCTAGTTATAAGTAAAGGAAAAACCTCTTGAATCGAAATGCTTACGGTTTTCTGTCAATCTGCATAGTTTTCAAGTTCAAAATAAGGATGATTTGAATCAACAATCAATATCTTCCACTTAAAAGAATAAACTGTTTCAACGAAAAATATATTATTTCCGAAGAAATGCTTGAATTTAAAATTATATTTCTTTTCAAGGGAAACACCAATCATGTTGGCCATGAAAATGCAAAAACTTTTTGGTTATGCAATTCCTTTTAAGAAAGATTTCTCTCAGTGTATTTTGCTCAGTTTTTCACAGCATAAATAACGAATGTTTTATTTATTTTGTATGCATTAGTTTATTTAACAATAATAATAATAAGTTTATTGATCCAAACCAAAATACAAAAAAAAGTACTATAAAAAAGACATATACATAATAAGTAAGATCAAATGGATGAGAATGTCAGTCCCAGCGTGTGCTGTTGACTGGTTTCAATTCTCTCCAAAATAAACTAAAACATAAAAAAAAAAGTTGAGAATACTTAGTTATAAAAAAAAAAATAAAAAAAATAAATAAAATTAATAGTCATGCACTAATTTTATTTATCTCTATAATTATTTAGAGTTAAATAATATTAAGATTGACTCAAAGTAAAGTGCTCTAACCCCCTATTATGTTTAATAAATATCATTAGATATCGTGGCTTATTAATAAAATGAAAAATAAAAAAACAATTAACACCCTGTATGTCAAAAACGACATTCGAAAAAATTTGATACCACATTTTCGTGTTAAAATTTGATGAGGAATATCCTCATTTATTTTATCAGAGACATTAGGAAACAGCCTGTATAAGTTTTATACGCATATCGAGATACCGTAGACATTTATTTATGATCACAATGAAATGACGACTAGACAGGACTGTTAACAAAGAATCCGTATAGTCTGTTAAGTCTGTATACTGTGCCGTCTAACCTCCATTACGTATGGGTGGTGTCCACCTAACACTTGTTTGTTTAAATTAATCCGCAATATACCGACCGGTTAAAAATAGGCGGTAGACGAAACAAATCAAATTGGAAACGTTAGGTAATACTAGACGGAACTACGAAACGGTTTTCCTGGTTTCGAGAGATCGCTGATGTGGCTCGGGATTTTAAGGTTCATGTTCTTAAGATGACGAAACGAGGGTATAAAATTACAGGCTGAGTAGTATAATTTGTGTTCTCTTTATATTGACTAAATGAAGTTCGTGTTTTTTTTATGGCGCGGCTATAAAATTCGATTCCACCATTTAAGAGTGTTATTTTATGCATTTAGTGACGGGAAAATATGGGGAGTTGTGTTTGTAAGGCATTCCTGTTGTATATTATATGAGATAGCGTATCGTCATTTTACAAATGGGATAGTAATGTCGTCATATTTTTTCTTTCTTTGTCAAAAACTGCTGCAGGATAAGAATTTTTCTTTCGCTGATTGATATCTTTAGTAGGGAAATATTAATTTAAATGAAGAAAGATGTTGAAAAAATATTTTCATATTTTGCGTCGGTTAATTATGTGTATAAAGAAATGTGAAATTTTATCCTATGTTGGACAGCGTAGAATTGAAAAGAACTTTCAGTAATTTATGAGCGTGAGGACATGTGTGACGTAAATGTAAGTGGTGTTTTGCCGCTTTTAGTGTTCATAACACACACCAAATACAGCAAAGAAAGTTTTGACACAACATTAAACTGTGGATATATTTGTACAACCCCATGTCGACAGCAGTATGTGACGAGTTTTCCCCCTCAAAACCATTAAACTTTTCTGAGAAGCACAATGTTAGGTCGCATGAACGCATTTTTAACAAAGTATCGACGTCTTTTCCGATGAAAATAGGAGAATGGATTTTATGTACAAAAATAGGCAAGTTCTTATATTGTGCCCACTCTCTTTCATAACTCACGAGCCGCCACTGTTATTAACAATTAAATTATTTATAATCAATTTTTACCACGCTTTTTCTTTTGCTGTAGTAATTTAACATCATCATCTCAATGGCTTGTGAAATGCAGAATATTATCGAAAACAATGTAAATGTCAAAAGAGATATTTAATAAAAATTGTGTTAAAATTTTTATCTCACATCTACATTTCAGTAAATTAATTTTATAGAAATTGATTACTCATTTGGATATTGTTCCAATAAGCAGTTGTACTTAACTTTGTTAAGCATAAATTTATGTGATAAGATTAATGAGTTAAATAGAAATATAGATAATAGACATATGCTTTCATATTTGCTTTGCTGAGGCACATCAAGGTGACATGCTTCTAAAGTGTAAAAAAAATGTAAATTATCGCACAATCGAGAAAAATCTAATTTACTCTGAATTATATCTCAGAATTGAAATTAATTGAATGAATGAGAATACGCACTATAGCTATATAGATGCATTAAGAAAAAAACTTGAACTATTTGTTATCACAAATAAAAAGGAAAAAAGATTAGAAATAAAAGCTCAAGGATATTGAAAATATTGGAAGTTATATTATACTCACACAAAATCAAGTAACATTTTATAATCAACTCCTTCACAATATAATTTCTTAGTAGAGAAACACACTTATTAGAATATATTATTACAAACACTGCAACGAAATACGATCAAACAGCAAATACAGAGATTTTGGACACGTACACAGGTCAGCGTGTAAGAATCCGATTTACTGCAAGAAATACAAGTCCGAGGAAAAAGAAATATAGGAAAATACAAATACAAAGACCAATGTTGGCATGTGCGACGATAAACACAAGTGGGAATGATATAGAAATATAAATTAAACACTATAATAAACAAATAAATCCGAATTCGGCAAGTGTGTACAACTAAAAAAAAGTTGCGAATTATTTGTAAGAATACTCTTCCTTCACACAGGGAAAAGGTAATTTGAAATCAGTCATGAATTACTAAAATTAACGTCCGCTGTGATGAATTTAGAAAAATTCTTGGAAATATCATTTATTTAAAGGTACAGTTTTATTCCATTTAAACGGGAAAGAAAATTAGTATCAGGTGACATGTGTAATTTTTGTGCTCAATTTAAAGAAGTGGTGACCCTTTTCATAAATATGCAAATTGGTATAAATAAGAATTGGCGTATTGTAAAATTAAAACTAAACTAATTTAAACATTGAATAATGATAAATTAAGCCTAAACAGATAATAGGTCTGTAAACTTCTCCTAAACCCCTCACCACAAACTGCACTAAACTGGACGTACGTTTCGATAGCAAAGCTATCATCATCAGCAGAAACACTGAACTGTTCAGGGTTGAAAATTTGAGGTCACGTGGTGGTCACACCCCGTTGCTCACTTTGTATCTAGTAAACTGAGTATCTAGATGATGTGTTTCTAGGCAGATGGATTGGTAGAAGAGGACCTTTTGAATGGCCGTCCAGGTCTCCGGATTTAACACCAATGGACTATTTCTTATGGGGGTTACTGAAAGGCAAAGTTTTTAAACCAAACCGGAAAATATTGAGGTGTTGAAAGAACGAATAAGACAGGAGTGTAGGCAAATTTCCGTTGAAGTAATTAGAAATGTTCAAAATGAGTTTCGGTTCCGTTTAAGATATTGTCAGGAACAACATTTTGAACATTTATTGTAGAAGAGATATAATAATATATTTTTTATTATTTCACATGGAAGTGCATATAATAAGTCATACATTTACAGCCTAAATAAATAATTATTCTGAAAATTAACAACTAATAAACAAGGAAAAAGTAAAATAAAAGCAAACATCGTCCTTGTGGAATTAAACAAGAAATTCATTTAAGGAATAAAAAAGTTTCTCTAGCAGATAAATTCGCAGATTATGTCTAAACATTCCGTATGTTCTACTCTCTTTTATCCTTGTAGGTAATCTATTAAAATTTTGATATCCATATTGAACGTCCCAGAAGAAGTCATAGCCATAGTGTATTGTGGTGCACGCAAGTTGCGATTTTCACGAGTGTCATATTGATGGAAATCAGAATTAGTAGGAATAGAATCCTTAATATTAAAAATATAACAGCAAGTTTCTAAATTCTAATGCTCTACAAGAGTCGGTATGACGTGCACCATCTATACAGCGAACAATAGCTTTTTGAGCTACAAAAACTTATGCGCTAGGAGAAGAGCCCCACATCAATATACCATACTGCACTCTAGAATATATTTCCGCATAGTATAAAGAAACAAGACAGGCGACAGATATTTGCAGACGAAGGTATCTGAAAGCGTAGGTTTTTTGGTGTAATTTCTTAGTTATTCAACGCAGTGTTTTTTCCAACTTAAGTTTGCATCGATGTTTACTCCTAGAAATTTTACTGAACCGCAAGATGTTATGGGATGATCTTTCAATGTTAGGTTAAGATTATCAACTTTATATGATTGAGGTAATTCAGATTTCTTCATTTTTCGAATTAGTTATTGTTAAATATCTTTTTAATGACAAGGAATAAAAACTTGACATTTGGTACGCATGTGTAATATTAATATACCTTTAGAATAGTTATAAAAAAATTAGGGCTGCCATTAAAAAATTGTCCATGACGTCATGTCTCAAATTTGAGACACGTTGTACAAAATTTCAAATCGATGTGTCCGCGTCCGAACATATTTCCGGAAAAAATACTGTCTTCGCCTGACTGAATTTATTCCAGATTACAGACTCACACTGTATATATATTTGAGGAAAACTGCTACAGAAGTAGCAGAAGCAGTTTTATACATCACTACGATTTGAATTAAATAGGTTTTGAAGACATAATTCTTTTTGTTTCAAGAATGAATTTTAATTTAATAAATTTCAATATTGTTTCAAATCAATATGATATTTTTGGTGTTGTCTTTTTCTAATTTTAAAATTGACTTTCTTAATGTAAATTTGATAGGCAATTTTAAATTCATTGTTTTAAACCTTTAAATCATTATTTTGTAATTTTTTAGCTTGATAAAGACTATTGTACGGTTGAAACGTTGCTTTTGAAAAAATTAAGATCTTAACAAAAATAAATATACCATGTGTCCCTGGATGAAGTTGACAAGAGGGAAAAAATCGTTATTATTGATTTTACGACAAAAAGTCATTCTTTATAAAAAGTTCTGCTTGTTGAGTAGACAAATTAACCATCGGAAGATCTACGATTAAATGTACAGAACACATCATGCGATGCTTTTGGTACGGCAGTAGTTGATAGATTAGAGAAAGATGAATGGGAAGATTTGGTCCAATAAATTTTCCTGCTAGATCACCTGACTTGACACCTCTTGATTTTTTTTTATGGGGTATTTTAAAGCAAAAAGTTTACGCAAATGTCCTGCCGCATGATCGGGAAATACTAAAAGCACGAATACAGGCTGCGGTGAATGAGATAACAAACCATATGCAATATGCAAAGTCTATGGTGAATTTATTAAAAGAGCGGAGGTATGTGTGGAAGTTAGAGGTGGCCTTCTAGAGTAATTTTTGTTGACTTTAATTAATTGAAATTTTGTACTTAAACTACAAAACATGCTATTTCAGCTGTTGAAATACAATAAATATTAATTTCAAGTTGTAACTAACAAATTAATATGTACTGTGCTTTATCAGTTTGCAGTTAAACGATACCATAATAATAAAGTTAATATATAATTTCGATTAAAAACTACACAAATCTTATTTTAACAGTAAGCAAAAACTATATTTATACTAAAGATATATACATTTTAAAGGTAAGTATGATGATTTTTAATTAAAAAAAATATATTTTCATTTCAAATATAATTTTATTTTATGTGCTACAAACAATATTTTAATAAAAGACATAAATTATGTTAAATTTAATATTTTTTTTATATTAAGCGATAACATAATTATTTAACGTTTAAAAGTAATATATTATTTATTTAAAACATAAAGTTTGTTGAAGCCAAATATAAATTATTTTTATTTGCTTAAAATAATTTTATATGGATTAACCAAATATTGTTGCTGTCCCATATATAATAATAAGTTATGTTTATATGTAATAGAATTATATTTAAAATAAATATAAATTTTTCTCAGTGTGTTAAAGCATTTTCATGTTATCTTAATTTGTGGACATTCTGTACAATTAATCTTAGATTTTCCGATGGTTAATTTATCTACTCAACAAGCAGAACTTTTTATAAAGAATGACTTTTTGTCGTAAAATAAATAATAAATAGGTTTTTTCTCTTGTCAACTTCATCCGGGGACACACGCCGCTAATTTTCTTTTGAATTGTTAAATTACGAGCGGAGATTTTAAGAAAAAGTAACTGTTCCTTTGAGAAACATCCTGCATTCTTCCAGACCGACTGACATCGGCTATCCTTTTGTCTTCTTCTTTTTTTATGTAGAGATTAAACGACCTGCATACACGCATTTATCAACAAAATCCAACGCACCACCCCGTTATTATAATACAGCGCTAGAGGATGAGACAGAGGGTGGGAGAGAGAGAAAGTGTAGTCTACGTCTAATACGTACGGTGCACGAAATACACATGTGCTGCGCCCACGTGAGCGCGCGACTCATGGGCCGTCGGCGGGCGGGGGAGGGGCGAAGCGAGAACACGACTGCACGAGAGAGCGTCACGTCCTTGAGCCCGTCTGCCGGCAGTCTGGTCGTCCTCGGCTGGCTGGCCCGCCCGGTTCGGAGTCGCAGGTGTCTGGCCGCGCGCGCGACGGCACGGCTTTCGTCTGACGTCGCTCAACTTCCCCCACAATTAATTTTTGGGGGGTAGTAGAAAGCGAGGAGGCAAGAAGACGTCGCTGTTACTACCACGGGTAGGTAGGTAGATGGTATACTATACACAGGCAGACGGCGACGGCAGTTCAAGTCTAGACGACTTTTGTGCCATCGCGTGACGGCTCAATACGCCGGTCCTAGCGGCGGCGCGCGCGTGAACGAGTCTAAAACCGAGGAGGACCTGTTTACGTTACGCCGATTCCTAAATAAATCTCTACTCTCCCGGCCTTTCTCTTTCGTGGTGTCTCGTCACTTTTTTCCACAGACTTCGATTACGGTCGTATGATCGTCCGTTGCTTGTCTGTCTGACTGTCTGCGTCCATTCATTATGCATAGTATATTTTTCTTTTAGCATTTATTGTATTTTTTGTATTTTATTGTATTATAGTTGAAATTTTAAATTCAAACACCTCGCCAAAAATAATGACAATACCCCAGTGCCCAACTATATTTATTTCATATTTTATAAATATTAAAAAAAAATATTAAATCTTTCTTGAATATTAGTTATATTAATATAATATGCATAAAATATATTATAGAAAATATATTAGGAAAACATTTAAAAAATATATATGTTATGTAGCATTAATAATATTTTATTGCAAATGTTTTCTCAATATTTTTCATAACTCTGCAAGAATATTTTGCTTTGTTATTTCTGTAAATATTTATTTCATATAAAAAAAAAAGATTGAATTTTTGCTTTTGTACATTTAGTGCGTAGGACGAATAATATAAAATGGGTAAAATATGGATACATATTAAGTAGGTATGTACCTATTTAAAATGATAGTTTAAACATTAAATTAGACAATATATATCTAATATGATTTAATTAGTATCCAATTTGAGCGCAGTAACTTTTCTATTAATATATCTGCGTTTTGTATTATATTATTTGTAATATTTGTAAGTTGCGAACGTCAACACAACACCTCTATTCATTACGGTGCCGGTGTTATATGATTTAGTATTGTTTATGCGTCTATGGATCAGGTACGTAGAATGCATACGCGCACGTGCGTATCATCAACGTTTTCATTCGTTTGTCCGTTACATGTTAAGTATTATAATAGTATACGATTAGGGCAGATTAGGGTTAACTGTGTGAATTAATTGTTGCGGGGTGTGTTTTAGTTTTGTGGTGACTACGAGGTAAGCAAAACTTTGAATATGTCATTGCATTTATAAGATAATTGGAATGCTCAATATCGCTATGTACAGAAATCGTTTAATAATATAATTGTAGGAATTTTATGCATCATATATGTACCAGATAAATTGCTAGTTGATTTGCCTAAGAGATTCATCTCAGTAGATAAGCGTCATAACCTCAAATAGAGGTTAGAATACGTTGTGTTGTTTTATTGTTTGTACGTAAGAATGTTTCAAATATTATGAAATAAAGTAAAATAAGTATCGTAAGTATTAGAATGTAGCTACCACTCCAATTATTGCATATGCTCCAAATGTATTAGTAGGTGTTGATAATGTTGTACGATGTTTTATTCATGGTATGATCTAATACAATTGGCATTGTTTTAGAGGCACAAGGAAACGCCATGAGAGCGCCACTACCGAAGATATGAAAAAAGCCATAGGGTTGTACCTGGCACCAGCCAAGGCTAGACATAAAAATGAGTATTTTTCATTTTTATTGGCTTATTCAAATAAAATGATAATAAATACGTTTGTTTTTTTATTTAGAACACTTCAATTAAAACATAGTGATTAATTTGATAAACCTTCAGTATGCCTTAAAAAATGCCAGAATGATTGATTATTAACTTGTATGGTGAGTGTGAAAAACAAGTTCTTGCCCTTTTAGACAACTCTATGTATGTTTCAACTTTTCGTTATCGACGTTATACATTCTAAATAACCAAGAACAATTTTAGTTCATTTTGACAAATTAAATAGATTCCATAAAAAATCTCAATTTTCATATAAATATTTTACAAATATTTTAGAAAAAATATAGCGCTTACATTAATTTTAAAATATGGTATAAATATTTTAATTGAATATTTTATCTATATTTAGAAAAAATATGAAAAATGTATTCAAAAACCTCTCACGAAAACTATTTATAAAATATATTTTTAAAAATATCTATGTAATATTTCTGGCTGTTAGAGTATAGACAATATTTATGACTACAATTTTCCAAATTGTAAGAAATTAGAGATATTATTTTTCTTGGTAATATTATAATGTGATAGATTTTTTTCTAAGAAACACAAATTTTCCTATAATATTCGCCTAAAATACTTGTATTATGGGAAAATGTCTAACATTTAGATATTTTCCCTAAGATTTTTCTGTATATTTGTCCCCATTCAGTGCGAAAAATTGTCAAAAAAAAGTTATTTTTACCAAGAAAAACTACCTATTTTTTTAGTATGTACATAAAATAAAACTTGTTACTACTTGTCATTTACAAATACAAATTTAAAACTTTAGTATAAATTATTCCATAAATTCCATTTCGTGCGTTTTTTTTAGTCCGTTTAATATACAGGGTGTTACGTAAACATGCGGCAAAAATTCAAGGGGTTATTCCTTGGCTTATTCTAAGAATATTTTGTCTTATGATGATTTTTAAAAAACCCCTTTCTTTCGAAGATACACACTTTAAAAAAAGCTGCAGTAAAATTACATGTAAAATCGTTGGTAACAAAGTTGCCTACAATTTTACAGGTAAATTTGCTTCATAAGGTAAAATTTCTACCATTTAGTAAATTTCACATGCTGATGTGTTTTTCAAAGATTGTACTGTAAAATCCGTATGTAATATTTATATGAACTCTATATTTACCGAACACTGAAGTAATTTCCATAATATTTTTATAAAGAAAGCAAGCAACTTACCTAATTCTCTTTATGCACCTAATAGGCATACTGAATCGCTCAACCAGGGATCAAGAATACGACTTACTTACGCGAAACGATTGTTTGTGACGTACATAATATCATTGAGCCAATAATAAGTTCGACAAACGAATAGAATTACCTACGCGCACAGATAAATAATCCAATAACCAATCACATTGCGCGGCGATGAATTCGTATTTTCCATGATATCTATAGTTTTACCGAAAAATTCAAGTAAAAACAAATAATATAAAAGATCCTCATTATTTTTACAGCAAAATTAATAGTTCACTAGTAAAATTACTTTTAAAGTATACTAAATACCCCAAAAAATGTCAATTTTACACTTTTAAGTAAATTTTGAGAGTAAATACAAAATTGTACATGTTTTTTCCTGTATTTTCCTTTTGAATTTTTGTTACATCTTAAACTTACATGAAAAAGCTATAAATTTTACCGAAATTTCTTTTTCCATGTTAAATATCCTAGAAAAAACATGTAAAACAAAATTTACATGATTTATTGTGGTAAATTCACAACGTTATTACATGTAATATTCCTGATTTTCTGTTACTGTAATTTTTTACAATGCAGGGCGAACAAAATTTGGGACAACCATATTCCATATTCGTTAAAAATATTAATAATAAATAAAAGTATGGTGTAGACCAATGAGTTTATTAAGTACAAAAAATTGTTCTTATTTTTTCGATCTCAATCGCATGAAACGGCTGTTTTATCTAGTAGTGGATTTCATTTGAATACGTCTCATCGGTCGCATTTGTTTAAATTGAGTGACGTTTGGCTGTTTGACGTGTCTTTAATAGTTAGTGAAATCCTCTATCATGATGTATACGAACGCCGAGATGACTGACATGCATTTCATGTAAGGACTTGCTGACGACAACTCATTACAAGCTAGACGATTGTACATTGAACGATTTCCTGCCCGTAATGTCCCCGATCGAAAAATCTTCGAAAACATTCATCGACGTCTTAGTGAAACAGGCTCAATGAAACGAAGTGGAGGGCCAGGAAGATCAATAACTGCAAGAACGGTACAATTGGAACAGGATGTGCTGGGGATGATAGAGGAAGATCCTGGTAGTTCTACGCGAAAAATTGCAAATACTTTTAATGTAAGTCATTGGACAGTTTGGAAAATTCTTAAGAACAATTTGTTGTATCCCTACCACATTCAACGCGTTCAGGCACTACTACCTGCTGATTTTCCTCCACGTATTGCATTATGTCAATGGATAATGCAAACATTAGTTCGCATCCCTCTATTCCTGACACAGATTCTTTTTACCGATGAAGCCAGTTTCTCAAGAAATGCAATAAGGAATTTTTATAATAACCATGTGTGGGCAGATGAAAATCCGCAAACCGTTTTCAACATTAGTTCTCGTTGAATATTTGGATTGGAATTGTGGGTGACTATCTGATTTGTACCAGGAAGATTTACTGGCGTGGTGTACCGCAACTTTTTAGAAGCAACACTGCCTGAGTTTCTGGAGGATGTACCATACGCGATAAGAATTGCAATGTGGTTTATGCACGATGGTGCACCACCACATTTCAGTTTGGTTGCTCGTAATTTTTTAACAGAAACATACGGAGATCGCTGGATTGGTCGAGTTGGGCCATACGCATGGCCTGCTCGATCCCCAGACTTAAACCCCCTAGATTATTTCTTCTGGGGATCTCTGAAGTCAATAGTTTACACTATTCCAGTAAAGAATTTGAACGATTTGCGAAATCGGATAATTGTTGGGTGTAACTCAATTAGAAACGACCCTGGTGTGTTTGAAAGAGTTCGACAGTCAATGACGAGAAGATTGAATGCTTGTATCCAGACTGGACGAAGCCATTTCGAACATTTATTGTAGATCGAGCAACTTTACATGTACTTTTTGATAATAAAATGTTGTTACTGTCGCAAATCTTGTTCGCCCTGTCTGTTAGAAACAAAGAGGTTTTTCAAAAATCATTATAGGACAAAATGTTCTTAAAATAAGCCAAGGAATAATCCCTTGAATTGTTTACGTAACACCCTGTATACACATACACCTAAATAATTATTCAAATACAGCTAAATTAATCACTTCGTGAAAGCGTGACAATTTCTCTAAGCGTATCAAAACGTTTTTAGCATTTCCCATAAGTTTCTATAAGCGAAAGTATTATCATGAGGTGAGCGATCTATTCATCAAAACCCAATATAAACGATGGAATTATACGGTAAGTCGATTCGAATGAATTGTGTATTGTTACTTGCACAAAAAAAAAATTAAAATTGCTATCATTCAGAGACACTTCATAATTACAGATAATAATTGGCCGATTATTGAAATCATGATTCATAATTTTGAATTGCATTAAAATTTCCATTAACGCTTTAGAAAATGGATAAGGATGTGATTAGGTATGCCGTATAACTACCTATTTTGTGTAAAAAAAAAACTTCCGCATGTCAGTCATTGATATAATCGTGGAATTATATCAGACGTTGTTCCATTCAATTCCTAAGTAGCTGTGTTTTACACGCTAGTTATTTATGTTTCTTAATAGATAAGCATTTTTAATGAATTAGTTATCTTTCTTTCAGAGTTGTTTGTGGATGAAATATATTATGATTTAATACGAAATATGTAGTGTGATACTAAAAAAAATGATTTGGGGTAATTGAACTAAATAATCTTCTTGGCTTAAAAACAAAGTTCTAGGATCTTGCGAATTGATTAAAATCGAATTAAAATTGACTTTTTTCAAGTGACCCACATACAATATGAAATACGATATACATAAATACATCTACATATGACTTATTCGAAAGCTGATTAAGAATGTGCAAGGGAACCGTTATTCGGAGACAAATATTTGACCAGGAAGCACAAACAACACATTCGTTATTATGTATGTATTTACTAAACGCGGTTTTATCTTGTTTATTCAATCCA
Source organism: Protaetia brevitarsis (assembly GCA_004143645.1). NCBI lineage: Eukaryota > Metazoa > Arthropoda > Insecta > Coleoptera > Scarabaeidae > Protaetia > Protaetia brevitarsis. The sequence continues at coordinate 31,948 of RXPK01002764.1, read as the reverse complement.
ATTTTGCTGGTTTTGTGAATCAATAGAGTATACAGTGGTGGTCAGAGAAATATGACCGACGAAACTATGGAAGATTTTTAACAATAAACCTTCGAAAGTGTTCGCATTTATACATAAAAATCAGGAAAGGGACAGTACACAAAGAGAAATCCGCGTAGTAATATTTACACTTCACTGTTTGACGAAAATTGTGGTAAGAATGTTTACTATTGTGCGAAATTTTTAAACAGGGATCGAACCTTGGTTCAGTATTGTTTGTTGTAAATACTTGTTATTTGCTGACGACGTTAAAATATTTTGGTCTGTATCAAGTATAGATGATTCGATGTTCTGAAATAATAAATAGTTGGAGCGCAGTACGCTCCTATCTTTTACATGCCGTTTTCAAGAACTAATCTTATGGTTAAGTCGCCCCTTTTTAATATGCGTAGTAGTTACAACTCCATTAGCATGTACTGCGATATTTTTTTGCTGTATAATTTGCTGTTCACGTTTTAAAATTGTATTAATATTATTTTGGAGTTTGGATGTAATCTCTGGTAGTAGTTATTAGCTGTTATGATTTTGTATATTATTAGCTGCACACACGTAGATTACTGATTCTGTTAGACTTAAGTTTTCTTTCTATAATCTGTCCTTAATATGGCTATACTGTTGGGCAAATAAACCATTATTATTATTATGATTAATAGTTAATTAAAGCTAATTAATCATTTGAAGAATTCGGGAGATGTATGGAAGAAAATAGAAAGAAAAACCAAAAACTTTTTCTATAAAATCTCTACATTCTTACCAAATTTGATCAAAATCGAAAAGATACACTTCCTTGTGAGAAACCTTTTAGGCAATGTGAAATTTAAATCTTCACCTCAATGAAAAATCGGGCATTTACAAAATCGGGTGCTGTAATAAAATTGACATTGGATAAATAAAGCGTGCTATCGGAACTAGGTTCAAGGAACACACAGCAAACTATCGCTATGGGAGACTTGAATCATCCAGCGTCGAACTACATATAAACGATACCAGACATAAGATTGAAATAGTAAACCTTGAATTAGTGAAGGATGTACGCATCATAGGAAGTCCGAACGCTATGCACAAACAATGTTGGGGGATAATCGATGCGGGTCGCTTTAAACCAGACCGTATATGAAAAAAACATTGAAACAAGTTCAGCGGCAGCTGGTGCTTACTGCTGTGGTCTGGCACCCCCGCAAATTCAGTGTTATTTTATTTATAGAGATTAATCTTTCTTTATTTTTAAATAAGATTTTGTTAATTGAATTGATTTGTTTAATTTGTTTATTTAAATGTTCGGTTGAAATTGTTTCACTCTTTAATATATTTTTATTTGCTCATGTTGTTCAAGGTCCTTCCTTGAGCAGTTCTTCTATGATCTTTGTGCGTTGCAGCGCACGCACTTGTAAGAATTTTATATATATATGCGACTGTTTAACCTTGTAAGACAGTTCTTTGACGAGATGCCGAGTAAGTACATGTAAATTTATATTGTTAGCTGCCATTTTGTCCTTACATTTTGATTTTAATTTTGAATTCATGTTTTTGAATTTATCTCATCCATCAAAGAACTCATTTTTATAATAATTGCTATTATATTATTGTGTACACAAATTAGATATAAGAGCTTTTATTATTTTACGTGCAGGAAGATATATTTAAGTTTAAAGAGTTAATTTTTCGTTTTTCTTATATTTTGCTGTTTTGTAATTATTTTTAATCACCTCGGGTAAGGTGAATAGAAGCATTGTGCTTGTAATTAAGTTTTTCTTTTTTTTAGTTCACTTGTTTTCTCCACGATTAATTTAGTTTGTGTTAATTTTTTAAACCACGTGGATTTTTTTTTTTGTTTTAATAAGGATTATCTTCCTGGACTGTTTTTCTTTTTGTTTGTTGAAGGATTTGCATTGTCCTTTTGTTAATATTAGAGTCTAATGCAGGTTTTGTTTTCGACCAGGACCTTCTGTCTAAGGTTTTATTTTTCCTGCGCAATTGTAATTAATTTTTTTTTATTTTTTTAATAATAATAAAATTTATGATTATTAACGTCATTCAAAATTTTTGTTCTTTTATTTTTGAATGAACCATTTCAATTTTTGGGGATTTTAAAGAAAGTCAAATTTTTCAAACGCCCACATTTTACTTTTCATGATTAGTTTAATTGTGAGGGTAACCCTGAGGTTAAGTCTTCTTTTGCGCCCTTTATTTTTATCCGCTGAGCTAGTAAATTTAAATTTCATTTTTTTTTTACTTTTCATTTTGCATTTATGGTGGTACCATCAGTACACAGCAAGCAGTTTTACCAGGGCCATTACAATGATCTAATTTCTTCGTATAAGTGCGTAACATGATCGTATTTCGGACGCACCAGCCGCCACTGAACAAGTTACTGAATCGGAAAGTTGCACCCCTCGGCCACTCAATTTTGATGGATTTATAGGGGCAGGATGGTTCACATTCGTCGCCAATTCTTGGTATTTTGAAGAGCCAAGTAGGCGCTGAAAAGTGTTTAGGTAATAGATATTTTCTTATTTTTACTTAGTTCATCCGGCCTTTGGTTGATAATGGAAGCCTATGCGTTCCTGAATTGTCACCAATTAAAAGATCTCTCACCAAATCGTAGTTAGGAATAATAAATTGGACTCTCGATACGGAAGAAAATTCTTCAAAGATTATATGATATAGTACTAATAACAATACAGGGTTATTATTATATACCACTTTTTAAAAAAAGGGGTAACAGATATACATGAGCAATGCCTATATACAAAAAATTTCGGTTCTAAGTACACGGAGTACCGAGAAAATGATTTTTCTTTATTGGAGTCCGGCCCTGACTCATTTAGCATACCGGTGAACCATCGGTCGTCGCTACACTTTGAACGTTGGGATTACATTTAGTGTGCACTTGCTATTGGCAGTGGATGCATGCGTTTGCAATGGCAGCGTATAGATTTGAAACACGCTACATAAAGTTAACAATCATACATTAGTTTTATTGCAAACATAATAAGTTTATTTTAAAACAAATTTAACCTTTAAAATGTACTACTATTTTACGTGATACACGAGTTCATGGCAAAAGCACATCATCAAAAAAAATACCTGACTGCTTTATTTGCATTCTGGTGCTTCCGTCTTATCTCAGTTCAAATCTTGTGTAGATAACATCTGCTTTGAATGAATTCACTATGCCTAGCATTTAATTTTTTTCGATGTTTACTTACAGATGGTTGAAATTCATTTCCTATCAGATTTATGTGTATACAAATGGTAAACACAGATGTGGGCCGTCTTTAACTACATTTTGGGCCCTAAAATTTGGAAAATTACAACATGCACATAGAACCGTAATTTTTTGTATATAGGCATTGCTCATGTATATCTTTTACCCCTTTTTTTAAAAAGTGCTATACAATAATAACCCTGTATAGTATATGATTGATTAGTAGAAATACATTAATTTTCGTTAATGGTTTACATACATTTTTTCGTTATACACCAAGATAACTCCTGAATTATTTTCCATTAAATAATATTAAAAGCAAACTGAAACAATTGATCAAAAACAATCGGTTCAATTAATTACTTGCTATAGCTCGAAAGAAAAAATGTACTTTCCAATTCTATCTTTATATGAAACGTTATTGTTTCAATCAGCAGCTTTTTCTTCGCGAAATTACTTAATTTAAAACCGCCTTTGATGATGACACAATTATTAAACATTTACGAATCGATAAAAATTACTTACTGACCGGCCAACTATATATATATGCATATCATACTACGAAACTCCTTTTTTTAATTAAACTAGACGATTACGATATACTATAAGCCTTTATCGCGAGAGGCGAATAAATAAGTGAATATAAAAAAAAAACCTACTTATCAGCATCGTATGTCTGAGTAGACAAAACAAAAGCCGGCCGACTATACACGCGGACGAGTCACGCACACATGGGCATTTAAAGACAGACAGGAACGTGATAGTGGCGCGCAAACAGAAACGGTTTAGAACAAATAATATACGTCTGCTTTATAGACTTATGTATCTGGGCACCATTCGTTCTAGGCGTAAAGATTAGTGCTGACATTGACTTTTGTAGTCATCACTCGATGGGTGGTATTTTTAGTATGAGACGAACGATTATGGGGTATCAAGTTTTCATTAATTAACTAGAAAGGCCCGCGGCTTCTTTGTGGGAAGATTTTTACAAAATTTCCCAAAATATTGTGATATTCTAATACGAACCTAATGAAAACGTTGTCCCGGAAACTTTTAATGTTTATTTTGGTGCTTATTTAAAACTCTTATTTGTTATTTTCGATAAGGACTGCACGTATATTTTGTACGCATTACATACATTCTATTATTAGAGTGAAAACATATATACAGTGATGCCCAAGGAAATAGAGATTTTTAAGGATAAATTTTTATTTGTAAAAAATGGTGGATGAAAATACATGATTAAACAGGGTCATTCACGGTATGTCACGGAATATTGTGGGCAAAATACGCCACAATCAAAAAGTTTTATTTTTGGCGTATACAGGGTGTTTCCTAACGTTTGTAATAAAATAAATGAGGATACTCCTCACTAGATTTTAAGACGAAAATGTGGTATACAATTTTTTCGAATGTCGCTTCGTTTCCGAAATACAGGGTGTTAAATTTTTTTTTAATCTTTTTTTTTATTTTATTTACCCTTAAGTGGCTTGATACGTTTTACTATGTGGTCGTAAGACGAATATATACGACATCACAGCTTAAGGGGTTAATTAATGCCAAATGATATTTGTTAAACATAATAAGGGTAGGAGTTAGAGCACTTTACTTCGGGTCAATCTTAAACTTTACTAATTACTAATTAGTCCATTGGCGGATTATGTAACAGGTCCGTATTACCGAGTTTTGCAAAATTAAGGTACTTTTTACCCAAATCTGGGCCAATAAACTAATTGCAAAGTTTAAAATTGACACAAAGTAACGTGCTCTAACCTCTTTTGCTATGTTTTACAAATAGCATTAGAATATCGTTTGGCATTAATAAAACGAAAAAAAAATTAACATACAGGGTGTTAATTTTTTCGAAAACAAAGCGACATTCGAAAAAAATTTATACCACATTTTCGCCTCAAAATTTGGTGGGAGTATCCTCATTTATTTTATCACAGTGGTTATGAAACACTCTGTATACGGATGTATTATGGCTACTTATGAAGTTATTTTCACATTACACAGAGTATCTAAAAACCTTAACGGAACTCGCTGTATATTATTTTATTTCTGGATTTTCTGATCAAAATAAGTGACTGTTTTACTACGGTTTAAAATACATAAACCTTAAGGTCTTTTAAATGATTTGAATTTTCTGAAAATCCAATCGAATTTTCATATTTCAAATTAGTTATTAAGAAGTATTTGAGTTACGTAAGCGAATTTTATAGTGAATTGCAATTATAATAAACTTGTCGTCTTATACAGGGTGTACAAGAATTAAAACTGATTAAATTAGAACTTTAAGTGGCTATAACCGTCATTTAAATAGAACGCCATATTTTTGAATTTATGAACATCTAAACAATCTTACAGATACACTATTGACCAAAACAATAAATACTTATAAGTCGAGATACTAAGTGCTTAATTTACTACACCGCATATCTCTGTATGAAGACGCTTGCTCAACATCATTTGCATTTTTGTTAAGCAGTGGAGGTTCGGCCAATAATATATTTACTATCATTTCCTCATGAAAGGAGCTATCACTGGATAAAGAGTCAATCCTATTGGCCACTATTGACAAATAAAATAAAATAAAATATTTACTTATAGTAATATTGTAAAATAACAAAAAAAAAAAAAACATTATGCTTACATCCATGACAAAAGTAAACAACTCTACAACTCTTAACAATTCCTTCAGTCAACGTCTTAACTCTAAAATAGTGATTTAAAGTATTTGACACTCCAATAAATGTCATGAATTAGAATGCGCATGTTCAGAATTACTTTAGAATTTCAAATACTTGCTCTCTAGCAAGAACTGATTGAATGGTTCTAGAATCGTTCTGTATTTGCAGTTTTGACAGCCCGAACGTTGAATTTGAAGTTCTAAGAATTTCAAATTCGAAACTACAAGGTCCGAATGGTGAAAATATCATTGCGCACGCGCATTAATCAGAGAAGGGTTCTGAACTGTAGGTTCGAACGAACCTTATATTTAGTAAAATACGAGCTCATAAAAATTAAAATTACTTCAGAATACATTCTCAGAACAAAAAAAAATACTAAAATAAGATGAATATGTATTTCTGTGGGAGGTCTATTCTGCTCCATTTATTTTATTCACTAGATAATAGTGAATAAAATAAAATAATGGGTCAGAATAACATCAAAGGCAGGCGCCGTTTAGACAACACGTGCTTTTTATACTACGCTGGGTCTATACTTTTCTTTCTTTATTTGTATGCCTGTAAATCTGATGCAAGACTTTGTGTATCATAGTACATACATCAGCGTACGTCTAACCACTTCAACGCCAACATCCTCATTCACAACACACAAACAATTATACCAGGTAGCAAACTGGAGGGAGAGTTTGCTTGCTTGGATGAATGGACGAAATGGATTACCACGTCTGATACATCGTAGATGGTTGGCTATGATAAGTATTTTATATAAAATATTTATCGAAATGTTTGCCTGTGAAAAATATGCTATCTCTTCGATGATGAGCTTTTGGCCTAGTGAGTTAGAAATTGACGTTTAAAAAGTCTCTTTCGACATACATTCCTCGCTTTTGCAATTGTTCGTATGCGAATATAAAATTTTCGCAAATTAAGCTCTCTGGAACATTTGTACATTTTTAATACTTATTCGCACACTGTATGTATTTTATAATTTTGTTTTTATCGTTTTTAGGAGACGAACAGGATTAAAATCCCAGCATGACTTCATAGATGGCGCTTATTTGACATCTAAATTTAATTTCTCATAGTAATCCTTTTACAATTAATAATAAAATGTAATTTAAAAACCTTTTAATATTTTCTTATTAACTTTCCGCTTTTTAATTAAATTTTGTGTAATTAATGTCATGTAAATTTTACTTTTCTCATTGAGATAAAATGCAAATTCCCATGTGATTCTACCACAATTTAGTTTTTGGAAAATCCCATCAGAATCAGCATGTTTAAATCCACAAATAATAGGCAGTACACGATATATTTCCTAGACAGTAATGTAAATTTATTATAAAAGATACTATTGCATCAGTTAACAATAATAAGCATATAAACACTATCACACAAATATTGTACTGTTTTTATTTTTATCGCATTTCCTGTTAAATAAATACAAACGTAAAAGCTCTAGACGGAATTCCAGTTACCAGTTTCGAACATAACATTTTCCAGGTTCCTATAAATACGTCACTCGCTAAGTTTCCTTTGTATGTTTCTATCGGAATTCATGATTTGAAAAGCATTCTCTTGCACACATAAATATATACTATGAAATAAGTTAATTTCGACTTGGACGATTTAAAATGATTTAGGATTAAAATGGAGAAACACAGTTGAATCCAGACTATAGATACTGATGGTGCATTGAACTTTTATTATTTAAAATAGTGTATTTCTCCGCTGATTGCGGATAAATGGCGAGCGAAAGAGAAAGTTTGCATATCGTGGAAAGCGGTTTAACTTTACTAAAAGAAAAAAAAGATTTCATCAGCGGACCATAAATTAATGTTTTCATCATTGTTAGCGGATAATATAACGAATCCTGACACGTTTAACCTACTTTTAAATATACCTCGTTTTTTTTCTTATTGATAATTCTGTGAGAATTTGGACGGACAAATAGTGGATACAACATTGAAAGGCAGCCAAAATGACCGATGTATACCGCAGTTTAACCCTGAAGTAAGAAAGGCCGATTCGTGGATGCATTAATAAATAAAATAATAAAAACCGATTTGTTTGTTGATACCAAAACTTGCTTAGAGTTACTAAATAGTAGAGTTAAATATGGCCAAACAAGCATTTGCTTTTACCTGCACCAAATTATCTGATCATCATATTTTGATTAAATCCATTACATACAGTCGCGAGCAAATGTTATAGACACCCTAAATTTTGGGCGACTATCACAGTAAGAAATGAGAAAATAAAAACTTGTAGGTAATACATTATAAATATGTAGTATTTTAAGGGATCTTACTAATTTGTTGCATATTAGAATGTTTTTAGTACAGCTATAATATTTTTTAGATGGAAGGGGAAAAGTGACATCTCGAAGACTTGAAAATATATAAAAAAAATAATACATTTACAAAACGTATCTATAAAGACTATTGTAACCATAAAGACGATTATATAAACGTTGAAATAACTGTCACAAAAAAATGCAAGAAAACATGAAACCCATTAGTTTTGTTAAAGGTGCCTATAACATTTGCTCGCGACTGTATATGTTCAGTGCTTGAAAGAATATATTTGTCGGTTTTGTTTATAGTTAAGAGTTAGTGTCATTTTTTAAGCTTACAGTGCAGGGTTTGCCAAATATGTTCTGTTAGTAGAATGGAATAGGAGAAGCGCCATCTATGCGACAATTTCTGTAAAACACACAAATGTTTTACGTATTTGCTATACTGTATCGGGAGAAAACTACTACAAGAAAATGAGCAACATCTTGATGATTGGCATTCGGGAAACAAATATTATGTTGATTTAACCAAAAATACATGGAAAAAAACCAATTTGTTCAGGACAACAAAATAATTTCAAAGAAATTTTATCATGAAAATTTAGTTAATCCAACAAAATATTTCGTTATTATATACCAGATAAATAAAGGTTTAAATGAACAAATAATTTGGTTAAATGCAATATTTGTTTGCCCATATTTAACTCAATATTTAGTTAACTTAAACAAAATTTGGAATTGTCAAAAAAAATCGGTTTTTCAATGTAGTGTTACAGCGATCCAATGAAGTTATTCTCAACAATTAGTAGAGGGCGTTGAACGTCTAAATCTAAAACATTTCCTTAAAACAACAAAGTGATACTCTAGTTACAATTTTTTTTTTATGAAATAATTTGGTTGAGGTGTTTAAACTTTTTGACTAAATATTTTGTTGCTGCAACATTGGGTTTAATCTTAGTTTATTTGAAACAATGAAACATTTAGTTGAATTAACCCAGTAAACCAAATTCAAATTTCCCGCGATTATCTTTTGTAACTTCAACTTAAAGGTATTCAAATAACTACTAATATAATGCGTGCTTTAATGTCGCAGTTACTAAAAATAATTGGGGGAAATTTGAATTTGGTTTACTGGGAACCAAGTTTTTCTTGGCAAAATATATTTTGTTGCCGCAAATAAATCTGTTTTCCTGAGTATATATATATATATATTATTATATTATGTAGTACGTTCGACTGTCCTAGGGTCAGTCGATGTTATCAGAAAGCGTATGCAATACGCCACAAACATTCTGTTGTGACGTCTATGCAACTGGAAAGATGATTCGTCAGTGAATAAAATGTTTTTTTATAAAGTTTTCGTCATTGATACTGCAACATTCGATAACTGTTTCGCAAAAGTCGAATCTGTCATATTTGCCGTTAGGAAATTTGCTTTATTCAATTTATGGGATCGATATTTATTTTTAAATTAAAGGTGATTTTAGATTAAATTTAAACAAATTGAATATTTCTAAGCAATCTCCATCGTCTGCTGGTATTAAACTTTTTAATATGTTACCCCAACATATGAAAAACTCTAATAGAAATACATTCAAGCGGATAATAAAACATATACTTGCATCTAATGCATTTTATTCCGTGGATGAATTTGTGGCACATCTTGCGCAGTCTCATTAGTACATATGAGAAATTGTCTCTTTACATACCTATTTATTTATACAGTGAGGTCGTAAATGGTCCCCCCCCCTGATAACTTTTGAATGGTATGAGATAGAGCAATGAAACAAAAACCAAGTGAAATTAGAGATTTTTATTTCATTTACGACCTCACTGTATATTTGTATAATGTGTGTAATTTTTTATATATTGTAATGTAATGTAATATTAGATTGGTATTCGTTGTGTATTTGCTTAATGTGGGTTTTTAGTATTTCCATAAACTCAATATTATATAATTTGTATTATTTTATAATCGAAATTAATGTTTAATTTAATATAAACAAACATATAATACTTTACAGATGTTGATTTCAAAATTTCAAAGTCATTTAAAAGTTGTCAAAATATACATAAATATGATGTATGGGTCCTGGTCCACATGGTGATATAAAAAAATAAAAAAAATATTATTGATTAGTTACAAAAAATGATGGATTGACTTTAAAAGATAAAAGTAAAGTTCTGAAAATTAAGAAGATATTAAATAAAAAGTATTGAAAACAAATTAATAGAAGTATCATCGTTCGAAATACTGTTTGAATATAATTCAAAGGTTGGATTTATGCTAAGGCGAAAATATTGAGGAGGAGTTACTAAAGAAAAAGTATAGAAGAAGTGTTGCGGGAGATACTGTTGATGGTTGATTTGGAGTTAAGTTTGAAATTGAAGAGCAGCTGAAAGAAGTTTTGATTCAAGGTCGGACTTTAATGTTTTATTTTTAATTTGATTGCAAAATTTATTTAGTTACACACACTATATACACAGAGATTCAAAATGATTGTCAATTCCGCTCCTATAGATAGTAACAGGGTGTAGATATATGGCGCGTGTTTGTAATGAAAGTTTGAACTAAGTCAGTGTTGGAACATAAGAAAGTAAACGGATCTGTCATAAATAAGGAAAACGTAACCTATATTTGAACTCGCATTATATAAACGACTATGGATTGGTGTTTCTGCTTGTAAAAATGGAATGTAATTAATTTAACTTTACTAAATTATGATTTTATAATTCAGTACTAACCGGTGTTTAACTAAATTTATTTATTACTTTAAATTATAACATACAATTAGTATAATTATTAAGTGACAAAACTGCATCTCTCAGTTCTTCTATGGTATGCATGCGGTTTCTATAGATCCTATTTTTTAGATAGCCGAACATGAAGTAATCTAATGGGGTTAGATCAGGCGATCTTGGTGGCCATCTTTGTGCTCTAACGAACCTGTCAGCAAAAAACTGTTGAAGATATTGGCAAGTTTGTCGAGCAGTATGTGCTGGAGCATTATCGTGCTGAAAATAACCTGCTTCAAGCTCATTTTCTTGTAACTCTGCAATAAACAATTCTAGCATCTGTTGGTAACGTTGGGCTGTTACAGTTTCCTCGAAGAAAATTGGCCCTATTATTCGTTGCCTGGACATAGCTAACCAAATTCAATCTTTTATGGGATGCAATTTGTTTCTCGAAATTCGTGTGGATTTTCTGCAGACCAGATACGATAGTTTCGTGAATTGATATAGCTTGTTAGATAAAATCAGGCTTCATCCGAGAAAAATGATTTGTTTAGCAAGGATTGCCTCTTAAATTGTTATTAAACCAATGACAATATTCCAATCGCCTATCGTGTTCTAATGGTAATAATTCTTGTACCGTAGAAACTTTATAGGGATGAAAATGTAACTTTCTTTTGACAGCTCATTGCGCTGAAGTGTATGATAAGCCTATAAAATTATAAAATGTAATAAACTATTTCACTTAATGTTAATATTGATTTTTTACCTGTTTGTTGAGCTATTACCACAGATAAATTCCCTTATTTTCTTACAGTATTCAGAAATACTATTGTTGGTGATATTAGATATAAATATAAACGATTTGAAAAAAATTATAAGATAAATAATCGAAAGATACTACAACACGCAGGCCAATGTCGCTAAATGTCAAGAAAATTCATTTAATGTATGAAATTTGTATGTAGCTAACTTCGCTCATTAAATTGGTAATAAGTATAGATAATTTTTTTCCGGAAAACAGTTTTTTTCTTACGACAATCATTTTGAATCACATGGTATACATATTTTGAGCTCGTAGGGATTGATATAGGGTTTTGTTACGTAATTGTAAATGAAATAATATAAATTATATATAAATTTAAATATTTAACATCAATTAATTTTTTTTTTATTATCATTTCAAAATTTAGAATATTAATCATTGGGGGAATCGAATGCATGTTTGGACAACCGGATCTATATAAAATTTAATTAACCCCGGAGAGAGAGAGAGAGTCACATTACAATACATATATTTTTTTTTTTATGCATTATGACACTGTTCAGCTACTTTTAAGCTTGAGACAATAAAGAATCTATCTATCTATCTACCTATTTCTATTATTCTATTATCTACTTATTTTCACGTGTCATTTATATTAGTTATTTTTGCAATTTGGTGTATACATTTTTATACTCTATGTCTTTTATAATGTTTGTCTGTATTGTCTTTTTTATGTTGTTGTTAGTTATATATTTGACATTGTCCACACATAATAATTATGTCTTCTGGATAAATAAAATGAATATGAATAATGAATATATCCCTTTCATCATTTTGTGGTGTTAGGATCTTTTTATAATAATGTGGGTACAAACAACCATGCATTTCAATAATAGGAGAAAACAATAAAATAAAAATAGTTGAAATATTTACTCATTCTAAATAGAAACGATTAAATACCGAAAGAAAACAAGGATTACAAGGAATAATAAATATAAAAATTCTTAATGCATCGACATCCTGAACTAAACGAATATGCACTCTAATACAACTGACGAAGTGATGATCCGACTATAGCCCACTAACCACCGATCCTACATGCAACGAACACTCTGTATAAGTTAAATGCCCCTTACAGGTCATTCGATTTGACAATTCAGAAGAATGTTTGCAAAATTCTGTTAATAAGAATTGTAATTTTCACTTTGCTAAGCTAATTTATAAATCAAAGTTTGCTCCGTAGAGAGGTCTGTCTCGGAAGACATTACACTGTTGAAAATATTACGGTATTGGCGTTAATTTTGCGCTAGTCAAATATTTTAGTGTTGATTTTTCCAAACTTTGCCAGACGAGTTGACTACGCGTATTTAATAGAACAGAAATGACTAGAATTTCGTGTGAATTCTTTGTTCAGATATGAGGATTGACTATTTTTCTAGACATTCAGAAGCGTCAACCAGTCAGAATTTTCCCCTCGGATAGAAATATAGAAACCCCACCTATTCTAATACAGTATTGCATTATACGCACACCTGCATTGCACGTGTATCTGTTTTCGTGTTTTGATTCTCCGTATTAACATATCCAACAACCACAATGTGACTGACTTGCAAAGTGTAACCTCGTGTTATTAAACGTTAATTCCAGTGGGCATCTATTTACGCAATTAATTTAGACTTGAATCAAATAGCATAAACATTCACTTAATTTTATAATGGTTCTCAAAAAATCATTTTAAAATTGGTACGTTTAGTTGAAACCAAAACTTGTGAATGAGTGGTTTTGCATATTTATAATTGAGAAAACGTCTTAAAGAGAGAATATTATAGCACTAAGAAATAGGAGTTGCATATTAAAAAGACGTTGTGTTTAGAAAATGGTGTTAAAACACCCAATAGATCGCATTCATTTAGTTAAACAGCTAGTAAATTTGTCTAGTCTAGATTAAATAAAATGTGACTAGAAGTATTTTATAATTCCACCTGTCAGTTGGACAAAATAACCCCTTAGCAATAGACAATACTTGACTATCTTTGTTCGTCAAATTTAAACTTCTATAGTTCTCGATAAAATAACACGAAAACAGTGTGGACCTCTCCTGACTATTAAATTAGTCAAAAAAGTGTTAAAATTTTCAACAGTGTACGAGAACATAAATATGAAATACTTTCAATTTTCTAGGTCATTTATTTACTTGTGAAGTGAAATATATTTCATGAAATATTGGATGAAAGTATGGCAAAACAAACTCTATAAAAGTTATTTTTCGCAAAAGCTCGTTACGTCATAAAAATTATTTGTCAAAGAACTCTTAGGTATAATATCGACTGATTGATACTAATGAGTATTAAACTTAATTTTATTCCATACATCATTCCATTACTTCCATTTAAGTCTTTGAAAAATAATCGTTTACACTAGTTCATCATTATTTATTTATTTTAATAGTATTTCTGATTTTTTATTTAAATATTTATTTCTTAAAGAACGTTTTTTCTCTGTTTTAGAGATTTATTTTATCTTTGTACTTCATTATAGGAGCTAAGGAATCTTAAAGACAATAAGAGATAGAAAGAACTATGTTTGGAAAATTTAAACAACTTCTCTCAAATTTTCGCCAACTTGAAAACGTTAAATTTACCTTTCTGTCGGTGCTCAGTTTCCGTCTAGCGGCCAAACACTTCCTTATCGCCAGTTTGGCAAGTCCGGTGGCACAACACCAAGACAGATTCGGAGCGCTTCTGTTCGTCCGCCGCTGTCGGCCACAATCACAACTTTCGACCGTCATTAATAACGTTTAATAAAACTAATACGTTCGTTCGACTGTATCGAGTCTGTATAAGAGCCGTCACATTCGCTTTAACGACCGCGTGCGACTGCTGCACCGCCACTGAACGGCCAATTAAACGCAACGCATCTACTGTACGCTGCTGGTAGAGGAGATACGACGCGTGCATTGGGGTGGGGTGAGTCGAGCCGGGGTGGGGGATATGTCGAGGGAGATCCGTATGACGTAAACAGTGAGGAAAACATGACAACAGGTTCGTATATAGTGAAATAAAAAAGTAAATCATTTTTTTGGTAGAGTATTGTGATAATATTCGTTTTATTTAATTCAAATATAACGATTTTAGATTTATATTATGGTATTATTTGCGATTATTTGATATTTTGTACGTTATCTTTAAAAGATTTTCTTTCTAAGGCTTCTTTACGTTTGTATCATTGGCATATTCATGCACATAAAAGACGTTTAATTTTAATTCGACTTCATATAAAGACGAAATCATGAATGTTTGTAGTTACGTCATTAACAGGTCGGTAAAGTAAAGACAAGCGTAGTTTCAAAAAATGGGAAGCATTCATATACACAAGCAAGATAGAAGTATATAACATAAGTCGTAGCTACTTAAGCTATACGTCCATATTTTATTAAGTATCAACAAACTAGTTGAAGTGAGATAGAATACGGTCGAGTAATGCGTAAATAAGACCTTTCATAATGTTTACTTCAGTGCATGCAACCACGCCATTTTAACCCATTTTACCGCTCCGTTGACATTTGACATCTGCTTTTTACTGTTTATTGACCCTTCTTTAGGTTTGAATTTTTATTTACTTCTATTATTTCTTTTACCAAAAGTTCTTTTCAGAGCTATAATGAAGTAAATCGTTTAGTTTGTGGTAAGTTTAGAGGTGTTAAAGAAACATACAAAGACTTAAAACATTTTTTTTAGGTTACAGTTCAAGATGCCCGGTAAACGACTTAGTTCTTATTGCCAAGAGTTGGTCAGTCGTTACTAGTGTATTTCGAGGTGAAAAAGCGAAATGGCAGTCCTCTAATATCCGTTGATGCGGTCCCTGAGGTAAATTGTAATTGGTTATTATTAAATTAAAACTTACATACAAATTGTAGAGAGTTGCGAATGCTTTAGGCATTTCTATGGGTATCATCTACAACACAAAGCGCAAAAAGGAAGCTACATTTGCTGTTCCTTCATCGAGTGCTTCGACAGCCCTATACAAGCCACGATTGATGCCCAAAACATGTGATCTGTCAGAGAGAAATAAAATGGATGTTCGTAAAGTAATTTATGGTTAAGGTTTATGTTATTGATGAATTACTTCGAGCATACGGGCATAAAGTTCTAAGACTTCCTCTGTATCACCGCGATTTCAATGCTATCGAATTGACATGGGCACATGCGAAAGGATATTATAATAAGCATATTGGTCGGGATGGTTATGGCGATAAACAAGTATTGGGATTGTGGCAAGAAAGTTTGGACAGCTGTACATCAGACACCTGGCAAAATTGCATAAATCACACAGTGAAAATAATTAAATAGTGGTACGAACGTGAAGCAAACATGCGTTCATTGCAAAGTTCAGACGCTGCATACGTCATAAGCAAATATGACGTAACTACAAACATTCATGATTTGGCCTACCTATCCTTAATAAAGCGATTATATCAAAATAAGGTATATGTATGTGTTTCATTTAAAATCAACTCATACTCAAAATATATCTTTAAATTCCATATATAATAGAAAAGAAAAGATTTTCGTTAAAGAACTTTGATAGTGCACCATCCATTTTAGAGACATCACTACTGTGTTTAAGCCAAATAAAAACTAGCGATTTTCGCATTACCTGACTGGACATTGTGTCCTTGTCCGCGCTGTTTATCAATGTGTCAAGTTTTATTTGGCATAATATTAAAAACTGAGAGCGCACTTTTTTGTTTGTTAAATATTATTACAGCCGTTTTACGCGTACGAGAATTTTTACATAAATCACAACAAAAATTAGCCCGAAAATTTTGGTGAGAATTTTCCTAAGAATTTTGTCGCGACACTTTCAAGTCGTTTTACACAGGAATAAGGTTAGTTCCATTTGCACTTCTAAGTTGTAACCTAAATCTAAACAATTATGATCCATATTTTGCTGGTTTATCGGTTAACTGCTATTTGTTTAGGATTTCTATGCTTACAACAACAAATATCGTGAAAATTCCGGTTAAAATTTATTCCTGTGTAAAATGACTTGAGGTATCGCGACAGAATTTCTTAGAAAATTCCACCAAAATTTTCGAGATAATTTTTGGTATGATTTATGTAAAAATTCTCGTACGTGTAAAACGGCTCTTAGAAGATAAACCAGTCACTACATGTTTTTCATTGAATTTATTATTGTATCTAAAAGTAAACATATGTAGCAATATTTTATATATTTTTTCCACAATTGTTAGTTAAATAGAACAGAAAAATAGGCTGGAATTTAGAACAACAAAACAGGTATATTTTCATCTTATTTTCTGCTTGTAATTATTACTGAGAAAAAACAGTTTATGAAAGTAGTGTTTACGAAACATATTTTCTTAACTACGTTATTTATTATAAAAGGTGAGTAATTCAAGATAAGTGAAGAAAACAGCCAAACATATACACAACATAATATACCATCTAATCTTTCCCGGGTTTATTCGAAGAAGGACAACTTTCAATTGAAGACACGAGTAGATGAAGGTGTTATGTTAAAAAATTAAAATTTTTAAAACTCGAGTGTTCTTGAATTTCTGGAATTTTCGATGGTGCCATGTCTTTCAAAAATGCGACATAGCCCTTTCATCCACTTGTGTCTTAAATTGCAAGATAGATTTACAAGGAAAGAATATTAATAATAACACGGAAACCATCATTTATAAATTTATTTATATTTCAGGGAATAAACCAAATGCATAAAAAATCGCCTTAGTTGCCAAACGCATTGCAGTATGAGGTTGGCAAACCACACCTACACACCGCCTTTCTTCATTCCTATAAAGTGACAGTACTAATCTAGCAGGCATTGATGAATGTAGGTCTTCGCTGTTATCAGTTATTTCTGCTCACCTCGGCCTTTTATTAATTCGTTTTTCATTACCCTTTTTCATTTAAAATATTCATAACATTTTTGGTTATTTCATTTTGTTTTTTTTTCTTCTTAGTTCTTTATTACAAATTCTTTTCGCTGCAATGTTAATTTACACATGTGAAGAAAAGAAGAAAAATAATTAAATGACAATGCAGCTGAGCAACAGTATTAAATATTATACACAAGTGAATTTCTAATTTACGTGGTGTAGGGATTAAAATTTGTTCTTATTTTAACCCCTTACTACCCTCATCAAGTACCGCTGATCTTAATTATAAACCAAAATGTCCGAATTGTCAAGAAAAACATTGTTCTTTTTAGTTCAGATCGATATCTCTTCTAATTCCAAAGATGTCGCTGAAAATGTGTTTTAGGGATGAAACTTTAGGGGTCTGTATCTCCCCTACAAGTGAATATGAGCAGCTAAAAAAAATTCAGGTCGATTACTTTTCACTGCTCTACATGTTTGCAAAATTTGATCAAAATCGGAGATGATCAGTTGAAAGAGTTTGCTTGTTAGAGCGATGATTACGCCATAGTCCTTGTGATACCTTTGTATTTTCTTTAGTTCGTAGTTTGTTTAACTTTTTAACTTTAATTTTTTGTCAGATTTACTTTCTACCAGTAATGCATTATTACCTTTGTGGTCTTTTGCATATCTTTAATTACAGTCTATATGTAGACGTATTACACTAATTGAAGTTAATTAGCGCTAATTAGTGATTGCATATATTGCATATTTAGGCATTTCTATGCATATTTTTACAAAAGTTGCATATATTGCATATTTAAGCTTTTTCTTATCCTTTCTATTAGTAAAAATTCTTAGTAATTCCTAATATAGATCGACAACCGACAATTTTCTGAACGATAAATCTTTTACATTGGTTTCTCTAATACTTTCTTCCAAGAACTGCACGTGTTTAATTTCACCTAGCAGAATGGATGTGGTAAATACGTTTTATTATTATTAATTCCCAAATAAACTATTCATTCATTGAATATCTTTGAGCGAAACAGCATGTAATTGTGTTACGTTTTTAAATACTGTGCAATGAGTATAGCGAACAATTTTCTTTATGGCTTAAGCCATATCCTGAACTGGTAAAGGATGGCGACAAAATATTTTGTCGAGCCTGCAGTAAACTGGTAAGTTTAATTTTACTAAAAGCTTTACAATTGTTTTTAAATTCTTTAACTTTTGATACAAAATGACAATTGTTGTTGTAGGTGTCTTCTGAGAAAAATACTGATTGATCAACACGCTAAAACTCCATCACATATTGGAAATGTGAAAAACTAAGCGATCGCATGTGTGCAGCAATCTATACGTCAATGTGTAGCATCAACTTCCCGAAACTCAGAACAAGAAGAATATAATACGGATCTGTGTAACGCATTAATTTCGTCTAACATACCATCAGCAAGATTAAACAATGTTAATTTGAAATCATTTCTGCAAAAATATTGCAAACATAATATACCTGACGAAAGTACCTTACGAAAAATTATGTCACTCTTGTTACAGCAAGCAATAGCGAAATTCAACAATTGATAGGGAATAATTTTATTTATATATGGTAGATGAAAGTACGGATAAGTGTGGCCGTTATATTGCCCATTGTTAATAGGAATTCTTCATGAAGATATTGTAGGTAAATCATATTTAATTTATTGCAAAGAACTTCAAAAAATAAATAATGTGACAATTGCCCAATTCGTTCAAGAAGGTTTATCAAATTTCTTTTTAGCTGGAAGTATACTTTGTGAAAAAAAATTATTAATGTTGTCCGATGCTGTACCATATATGATAAAAGCCGCGCAAAATTTAAAAATTTTTTATAGTAGCATTATTCATACCACTTGTTTAGCTCATGGGTTCAATCGTGTAGCCGAAG
This sequence comes from Protaetia brevitarsis, assembly GCA_004143645.1. Classification (NCBI taxonomy): domain Eukaryota; kingdom Metazoa; phylum Arthropoda; class Insecta; order Coleoptera; family Scarabaeidae; genus Protaetia; species Protaetia brevitarsis. Next base: position 12,399 of record RXPK01002764.1, on the reverse strand, counting down.
ACATTAGGAATTAATTCTCTTTGATTAATGATTTAATTAGCAATGTCAAAAAAGTATTTTTAATAGCACCTTTACGAATCCAATTTTATAAGGAGCGACTTCCCGGTGTTAAGTTGCCTCCTGAACCGATTATTACGAGATGGGGTACATGGTTAGAGGTTGCAATTTTTTTCGCCGATAATTTTGAAGGAATAAAAAATGTAATTCTTGAAATCATGCTGACTGCATTGCTCTAGAAAACTGTAAAAAGATAGTACATCAACAGAATTGCTACAAACTTTTGTATTAAGTAAATTATAGCTTTGTTTCAAGTTCATTGTAAATAGAAACGCAAGGGATGTCGCTCTCGGAATCAGTCGAATAGTAGACGAATTTGATATGCTATGTATAAGAGGTTAAGGGTACAATAGGTAATTCTATATACGTTAAATTTAAAAAAGTGATAAATAAAAATGCGGGGTATTTGAAATTAGTTAAGAAGAGAAGAACTATTTCAGTTAATGTTAATATTGATTTGTTACCTGTTTGTTGAGCTAATTATCACAGATCAATTTCGCCTTATTTTCTTACAGTATTTCAGAAATACTATTGTTGATGATATTAGATGTAAATATAAACGGTTTGAAAAATTATAAGATAAATAACGAAAGATACTACAACACGCACGCCAATGTCGCTAAATGTCAAGAAAATATATTAATGTATGAAATTTGTATGTAGTAACTTCGCTAATTAAATTGGTAATAGGTATAGATAAATTTTTCCGGAAAACAGTTTTTTTTCTTACGACAATCATTTTGAATCACATGGTATATGCGCATATATTCCAGTTTTTCTTTGCATATAATCCGGTCTCTAATTATTACTATGATGCCACACATCATGCACCAGTTGGTTGGTTATTTATTATTACCTGAAGTTCTGAACTAATAGTAAAATTAAAAGCTTTCTTTGGAAATCTTCTTTTCCTTGTTACATAACGAGACAACCAAACAAAAATTCCCCCAGTTTTTTTTTTTTACATAACACTTTCCTAGGAAACTCGTCAAGGAAATCGTCAGTCGATGTCTCATCACCGCACATATACAACATGCATACATACATACTTCGGGACTCGCACGTTCACAGACGTTTCGGAATTGCCGGGGACGCGGGCGCTAGCCGTGTCCCGTCTAGACAGCGGCTACTCCCCGCACCGCGCGCCCTCTCTTCGCCCGCAGCAGCCTGCACCGTCGCGTCGTGTCGTCGTGCCGCATCGAAACTTAACGCGTTGGTCGTCTGTGTCTGGTCGCCGGAGCGGTTCATGTTTGTGTCTGACGATCGCGATAACGTACGCGGCCGCTCGACATACTTAAAACGAAGGAACGAACGTAGTACAACGTACAACAAATGAACGGTAGACATCAGACGGTCTTTTGATATACGTTTCACTTTTTTTTTTTACCGTGGAAAAAAATGAGGGAAAGAGAGAGAGAGAGATCTCGAATCTTCGGTAGACGGTGTCAGGACGTCGTTTGAAGAGGAGAAGAAAGCCGTTGGATGGATATTAAATGAATAAATAAGTTGGTCGGCGCGACTTTATCATAAATTATTTTTCTTTTGTTGAGGTTTTTTTTTCTTCTTTTTTAGTAAATAAGTCCTGGGAATGAAGGATTATGAGGCCATTACAAAGGAACGAGGAACTGCGGTTAGATTTTCATTCCCGATAAAATTCGTGTACAAGATTTTCCTCGTTTTTGCATACACTACAAAAAAATTGCAGTAAAATTACATATAAAATCGTTGGTAACAAAGTTACCTACAATTTTACAGGTAAATTTGCTTCATAAGGTAAAATTTCTACCATCTAGTAAATTTCCATGCTGGATGTGTTTTTCAAAATTGTATTGTAAAATTCGTAATGTAAAATTTAAATGAACTCTATATTTACCGAACACTGAAGTAATTTTCATATGTATTTTTATAAAGAGAGCAAGCAACTTACTAAATTCTTTATAGCACCTAATAGGTCTTACTAAATCGCTCAACCAGGGATCAAGAAATGAACACGCTTAACGCGAAACCTACGATTGTTTGTGACGTACATGATATCATTGAGCCAATAATAAGTTCGACAAACGAATAGAATTACCTACGCGCAAGATAAATAATCAATAACCAATCCACATTGCGGCGTATGAATTTCGTATTTTTCCATGATATCTATAGTTTCACCACGCAAATTCACGTAAAAACAATAAATATAAAAGATCCTCATATTTTTACAGCAAAATTATAGTTCACTAGTAAAATTACTTTTAAAGTGCACTAAATACACAAAAAATGTCAATTTTACACTTTTAAGTAAATTTTGAGAGTAATAAAAAAATTGTACATGTTTTTTTCCTGTATTTTCCTTTTGAATTTTTGTTTACAATTTAAAACTTCTATGAAAAAGCTATAAATTTTATCCGAAATTTCTTTTTCCGTGTTAAATATCCTAGAAAGAACACACAACGTTATTACATGTAATATTCCTGATTTACCATGGCAAAATTACTGTAATTTTTTACAGTGTAGCATTTTTTACATAAATGGATGTAAAATTAATTTTCTTTCGAATTTATACGAGTGTCATTGTGTCTATCTCCAAAGGTTTTGGAGATATTCGCAATTTTTCAGTTTTTCACGATACGACACGATACACTGTGAAAAAATGATAACGTAGATTAAATATTTAAAAAATTAATGTAAATAATACATTTCGAATTTTACTAAAAATATTTATAAACAAAAAAGTTATGGGTAAAGGACGTATGGGCTGGGATACCCGGTATAAAGTTATACTATTATACAGAATGTCTCACCGAGTCGGTTAGAAATATTTTTAACCTTATCTTTATAGCACCTTCGATATACAAGGTGTTGATATCAATTTTATGATTTTTTTATACCGGGTACCGTAGAGGGGAAATTCGATCGCATGGGTAAAATCGATCAATCCTGATTTTACGGCAATTATTTAGTCTGGCATCTATGGACAGCATAAGAAAGTTTTGCAACACAGTCATTTAATAAACTTTGTTTATAACATAGATAACTAACTGGCTTTTTAAGTATTGCATTAAAGTTTCCTGTGTTAAAAAAATAATTTCCGATGGAATTACAACGAGTAATATTTCATACAGACGGAAACAAACTACTACTGGAGAATCCCACTAGGACTAAGCGAATTTTCGAAAAGAGATAAGGTGAAAAGAATCAATTGTCATTCATTCTTCACCGTTTTCTTTTTTGACTTTATGAAGTGTTGGAATAACAAGAGAGTAAGGAAAAATTAACACCTCATGGGTAATACCGATCAGTTTGAAAAGTAAAAGAACAAAGAACATGTTCATAGACCAACGTAGAAATATGACATACTCATGTTTCTACGTTGGTTTTATTGAAAATTATGGTGAGAAACTATAAAAAAAAAAGTATGGCCTGGCGGGAAACAGCAATATAACCCCAAATACCTCCAAAGCGCTATCAGGACAGTAAAATAGAGCACTTTATCCATTACGAAAGCATCAGAAAATAATGGGGTGCCATATTCATTACCCTGTAATTGGCGAAAGCTGTTAGGGGATGCGAAGGCATGAATTATTATTATTATTATTATTACTTCAGAATACTTTAAAGAACCGGTAGTTTTTAAGGAAGAGAAAAGATGACTTTTGTATTTCTCCAAATTGACGAAATTTAGGAAATTTCCAAAAACCAAATTATCTAGCTGGTCATAGAAGGGGAAGCTACGTTTTTGGACTGAGAGGGAAGCGCTTTGAATGAAATTTTGTTTTAGTTTTAGTTTATTGAATTATTATAGTTTATGTCATTATTTATCTGTTTGCCATTTCTATAATGCATATTTTCTGTTATTTCCGTAAGTTTCCTTTTTTTTTAAATTCAAATTTTTGTTATTGGATTTACCTCGTGTAGCTTTCAAATCGGTTTTTATAAGAAAATAGATGGGTGATTGAAATTGCCCTCTATTATGGGGCAAAACCGATCACGCTTGATGTATTAAAAAAAAAATAGTGTTTTAATACATTGGGTTAATATACATGATGGTAGGTGTAGCTAAAAGATGTATGATTATATATAATTTTTTTCAATTTTTTTCGATCAATAATAATAATTGCAGCTCAGAAATAGTACATAAAACTGATCGGAATTGCCCCACTTTACGGTATGGTAATTATACACACACTTGTAGTAATCATTAGAGTAATATTGTTATATTTTTTCACACAGAAGTGTAGCAAATAGTAAGAAAATTTGTATTAAATTTTACTTCCTAATAGGGTGATTTTTCGTACAATGTATGTAACTAAAATTCATACACTATTGTGTCAACGCTTGGAATAGATTTTTCATTTTTTTTCAAATTTTAACAATATTGTATTTAATAGAAATACAATCAGTTCACTACAATCGTGTCGTAGAAATTTAGATAAGTTGTAGCCAGTCGTATTCCCACGACGAATTGTAGTTAACTGTTCTACAATTGTTGGTTTTTTGAGAACATTTTTTTTCTCAGTGCAACAATCCACAAAATTCTTTAATCATTTTTTTTTTTTAACGATACTGAACTACTGTAGAAATTGCCAAACCAATGACATTAATCTTGTTTATATTCAATACACTCCGAAAATTCTTAAACACTCATGATCTCCGGCATATCTTATCTGTGTATCGAAAACAAATTAGTCGAAATTACCAGCGCTCCAAAATTATACCCAAACAATAACACCTCCTTTCATTATTCCCGCATTACCAGACTAAACTTCGAGATAATATTTTCGCCGTTAACCCTTTAGATGTTGACAGTATCGGTTCAACATCCATATGTACACAAATCATTCCCAAAAACATAAATAAAGTCAAGTACAAAAGATCTCTCACACGTACCGACAGCAAATTCGATTCAACAAAGTACCCAACTTTTGTATACATACACGAACGTAAATGCATATATGCGAGCTCTTTTGTTTGTGTGTTCGTATATAAACACAATATAATAGTATTTTTATTACGGCAAACAATCCAGTCGGAAAGATTATTGCTTTTTAGGACGGCAGACAGGTAAGTAACAAAAAGGTAGACCTTATTTAAATGTGAGCCCGTTTTTGTTTACGCCAACGCATAACAAAAGGAAAAAGCCGGATAAATAAACGGAGCGTTGTCGAATTGAAGTCGCGGAGCAGAAGACAAGAATTGCAAATAATATTGTACTCTTATTGTGTTTGTAGAAGATAAATTATTGTTTTACAATCTGTATTTACTTGACCTAAAGTCTTTTCTGAAGGTTTATGCCGGTTATGTGTATATATTCGGAATGAAAAATAGTTTTGAAATTCCCATATTGCAGACAAAACAAGACGCGAATGGAATTCTCTCCTCGCCGGGAGCAAATATGTTTGTTTCGTTTCTGAAAGTGTGAAAAAAAAGCAGACGTTGAGAAATTATTGTATGTAGGATAGATAAGGCGGCGAGTGATGAATTGTCATTGGGTAATCAGGTGAAAAAAACTCTTTGGTAGATAGGTACTTACGCTTAGAAAAATATGAAAAAAACAAACTGCTTCTAACATACAAAGTCTTATTCTTCTTCTTTTCCTCAAATTTCGCTTTACTATTAAACTAGGTACACCCGGTCGGTTTTCTAATACCATGCCATATGGAGCAGATATCAAAACTTTTTCCTTCTGGGAGTGGCTTATACGTTGTTGCTTCGACCGATTCTGCACGTTACAGAAAATCAGAAAATGTATAGTCTCTTTCATAGAAAAGGATAAAATAGAATGTATAAAAATTGGTTATTTTTTTAAGGGCGCCATCTTACCTATGGATTCACAACTATTGGAGATATTATTGAAACCTACACCACAATGGTTCGTAACTAAAAAAAGGCGGTATTTTTTGAAAAATATACCCCTGATATCTTGATGTAGCTATTACATTTGTACCTCTGAACTAAACAGTATTAAGCCTAATTGTTTTGCATTCGACTTAATACTGCTTAGTTCTGAAGTACAAACTTAGTTCAAATGAAAATTGATATTTTACCAGAAAAATTAAATATTTAATTATTGTTTTCTTTTTAAGTGAACAAAATACAGTTTTTTGGTAAAGTATCATTTTTTTTTTTACAATAGAAATGTCTGTTACAATTAAAACACATAATGTAAGTACATATTTTATTATACTCTTCACGATACTAAGCTGTGATTTCAGATCTTAACACGAAAAAAAAGGAAAAAAAAATAGGATTGTCAATGTCTTGAAATTAGTCAAAATGCACTAATTAAAAATTGATTTAAAATTACTATGTTGCACATTATTTCTGTTTCTTTTGCTGTTTATGGGAAGCTACGTTCTTAACAGGGTCATTAATAGTTAAAAGTGTTAAAACGACTGTCTTTGCCATTAAGAATCTTATTTATAGATTTTGTCCACCCGAAAATCATAAGGTTGACTAAATTATTTAGAAAAATATCTACTAAATTAGGATGACGTTCACATATAATATTGCTAAAATCCATCCTACTTTTAACACATTCTACGATTGTGCGACAAATATTATTGTTTAAACAACTTCTGACAATTTCTTGGGACACTACATTGCACATTCATGAAAATACTCATGAACAATGTTGATGCAACATTAATGATTCAAGATCATATTGCTTTGCCATTATTATTTATGTTGTTCTCCATCAGATGTTACGAGTAAATTTTTTCATGCAGGTATCGCATTTGTCACTGGTTTATATATTTTTCTGGCAATTAACCGCAGACGTAATTTGCTATATAAACATGTACCGGTTTTGTGTTACATCTCCATTAATTATACTGGTAATGGATGGTTTACTGACTGGCTTCTGATTTAAAAATTCCCGAAAATTGTCTAAGAGTTTTTCCGAGAGGTCATTTTCACAATTTGAATTCACTGACTTTGAAGAAAATAAATTATTAATTGTCAATGTTTTAAATGAATTTATGAAGCACTCGCAAGTGGGGTTGATGTTTCTCACACCACGACTTCTGATGCAGCAGAAGAAATTCTCGATGGCATCTTGATTAAATCGCCTTGGCATGATGTATGTAAAGCTAAGTGAAGAAAATTTTCTCCATAAACCCATCAATCATACGTATCCAATTTTCGATAGATGGTGGTTTACTTTTTTGTTTTGATATCGCTATTTTGCATATATTATAACAAATTATCCGCAAGTCACTCTAACAAAAAATATAATTCACTTTAATCTTAAACAACACAAAACCACAAACGCAAAAAACAAAGAATAAATGTCACTCGGTTGTTAAACAGAAAATGGCTGTTGGAAATAGTAAACACGAACGTCATTAGCTAATAGGGCGACCCTTGCGGATTTTTCTTGGTACTATCTTCTGAATAGTTATGAATCCATTGGTAAGATGTCGCAAAATTTCGAAATACAAGCGATACAAGCTGGCAATCTAACTGCCCTCCCCATGGTCCCTTTGTGAGGTGTATAATCTGTAATACGTTTTTCCCTATAACGCCAAAATTATAAATATGCGTCTTGAATTTTAAGACAATGATACTTTGCTCTTTGAGGATGCTTTCCAACCATTTGCATCACTAACTCTAAATGGCATTTAGATCACAACAACACTAACTACTTCGATATACTAAAGAGTTTTATTTTAGTGGATTTAAATTAGCATATTTGATGTAATATTAGTTAGAACAGATGGTAATTTTTATAACTCGAATGCAAAATATTATATAAAAACAATCTGAAAAGAAGACTTTCACTTACACTAAAAATTTACCACTAATACCAATTAGATTACTAGATAGAAATATACATATATCTAGTATCCAGCTTGATGTTAGTAGTAAGTTTTATAATAGGTACATATAAAAAAATACATTTTAGAAAACAGCAGTATTGTTGTAAATAAAACTATAATCTTCTTTCAAAATAACAAATATTTAGTTCAAGTAAAAGTCTTCGTTTCCCAATCAAAGCTAATCTCTTGAATTAAAAGTGTATTTTTTTCTTTAGAGTAAAATTCAAATTTCTTTACAAGAAAATAAAGCTGCATTCAATGAAAAATATTCCTGTACTAAGATATCTACATGTCGAGCCTGAGACTGCAATGCTTCAACTAATAGTAAGTTTAATTTAGTTCAATGAACGATTTTCTTGGATTAAGACTTTTTTTTCTTGAAAATTAAATAATAGTTATTTGTATCACTAGGCCAGAAACTACAGTTTTGCGAGTATGAGTACGGTTTACACGTGTACGGCTGGCCTTGCGATACACAATGTTTTTTGGGCCGACAAATCTTAATTTTGAATTGAAAATAGAAAAGAAATAAATTTTGACACTAGGGAATTGACAGTAACAAGTTGGCACACATGTTACATACCTTAGTATTGGTAGTAGTTATAACTACTTATTTTAAATAATATATACCAAGTATAAACGCAAATTTACTGAAAACGCAGAATATAACCCTTTGACAGTTGACAGCAATAACGAAACTGGTGGGAAGACATTGGAAAGACGTGACAAGCATGAAATTTAAAAAACAGTAGGCACCAACATATCTTCAATTGAACATGAAAAGGTTATTTTAATAATATGGTATTGCACAGCCCGAAATTGCAAGTAATGACATAACTCGTCTGTTATATCAAATGAAGTATACTTCAATCACAGTTTGTGGTTTGTGAGGCACACCTAATTGTGTTTAAATTGCCATAAAGTAATTTTACCTGCAATCCAGTTCGTCGTCCTGTTTTTGCTGTGCTATTATAGCTATCAGCTTTTTTTTTGCTAGGTTATTGCCTATTGCTGAGAAGAAACAGCATTGATTGTCTTGTTTTTTAGCATATGTTTAAATCCAATAACATCCAATAAATTTTCTTTGTCTTCTTTTACATAATTTTTACTGCGTTCTCTATTTTCCCTTCTATTTCCATTTTACACATAAGCGCACTACTGCATACATGAAAACTGGATTTGAGGTTATGTTTATTATCACTGTCAAAATTCAGCACAGAAATGGTTCATTCATCATAACTTTTTGCTTATTTAAGCAATAACTAACTGTATTTGAGAATGCGTTGGTGAAACAAGAACTAATTTAACTCGAGATTAAATTTAATTCTATGAATACCTATTTAGAGATTTATTTATCGTTAGTAAAAGCGAGTATTAGTACTGCAAACATTTTTGAAATAAAAATAAAAAATTGGTAAAAGAAAATTCTGATCTACAACTAAACTTACTAAACTATTTTTTTAATATACACAGAGATTCAAAGTGATTGTCAATTCCGCTCCTATAGATAGTAGCAGGGTGTAGGTATATGCCGCGTGTTTGTAATGAAGGTTTGAACTAAGTCAGTGTTGAACATAAGAAAGTAAACGATCTGTCATAAATAAGGAAAACGTAACCTATATTTGAACTCGCATTATATAAAGACTATGGATTGGTGTTTCTGCTTGTAAAAATGAAATGTAAATTAATTAACTTTTACTAAATTATGATTTACAATTCAGTACTAACTGGTGTTTAACTAAATTATTTATTACTTTAAATTATAACATACAATAAGTATAATTATTAAGTGACAAAACTACATCTCTCAGTTCTTCTATGGTATGCATGCGGTTTCTATGATCCTATTTTTTAGATAGCCGAACATAAGTAATCTATGGGATTAGATAAGGCGATCTTGGTGGCCATCATTTGTGCTCTAACGAAACTGTCAGCAAAAAACTGTTAAGATAATTGGCAGGTTTGTCGAGCATATGTGCTGGAGCATTAATCGTGCTGAAAAATAACGTGCTTCAAGCTCATTTTCCTTGTAACTCTGCAATAAAAATTCAACATCTCGTTGGTAACGTGAGCTGTTACAGTTTCCTGAAGAAATTGGCCCCTATTATTCGTTGCCTGGACATAGCTAACCAAACTCCAACTTTTACGGGATGCAATTGCGTTTCTCGAAATTACTGTGGATTTTCTGCAGACCAGATACCATAGTTTTGTAAATTGATAAGTCTGTTAGATAAACCAAGGCTTCATCGAGAAAAATGATTGTTTAGCAAGTCATCGCCTATCGTGATCTAATGCTAGTAATTCCTGTACCGTAGAAACTTTATAGGGACGAAAATGTAACTTTTTTTTTTACAGCTCATTGCGCTGAAGTGTATGATAAGCCTATAAAATTATAAAATGTAATAAACTATTTCACTTAATGTTAAAGATTGATTTTTTACCTGTTTGTTGAGCTGATTACCACAGATAAATTCTTATTTTCTTACTGTATCAGAAATACTACTGTTGTGATATTAGATGTAAAATATACAACCGATTTGAAAAAATTATAAGATAAATAATCAAAGATACTAAACACCGCACGCCAATGTCCGCTAAATGTCAAAAGAAAATCATTTAAGTATGAAATTTGTATGTAGCTAATTTCCGCTCATTAAATTGGTAATAAGTATAGATAAATTTTTCCGGAAAACAGTTTTTTTCTTACGACAATCATTTTGAATCATATGGTATACATACTATATAAATATAATATGATATAATATCGAATATCCGTGACTTTTTAAATCGATTGAAATCCGGGGCATCCGGTATATTGACACAAGGCCACTTGTAGGCAAACGATAATTGTGTTCACGTGTTCGCATGTCGTCTACGCAATACGGCATATTTGCATGTTATTTTTTTTTTCTTCTAACCGAGGAGATATTAAAATTTCAACGAATGGAGACGTCATTAGGTCATTTCCGGTCGCCAACTTCCTATCCACTTCGCGTATCGCTGTCGACTTACGACATAGACATGCATCATATTATAGTATTACTTATTATAGCACTATAGTGTATGTGTATTTGCTGTAATTGCTTATTTCTAGAAAGTAGGTTAGCGCATGCAACGTTCAAAATAGTGTTTTATACGTGAACATAAACACGCCACTATTATCAATACGATGGAAGAGGGAGACGAGACGGGCTTAAACTAATCGTAGTCTATGGCAAAATGCATCGAGCTTGGCGACGGTAGGATAGATGTGCGCATTTTGTTCTAAATACGTAGAAGCGACCGTTTGTTATTTCAAACTGACAATTACGTATTTGCTACGTACCACAATGCACGTGTCCAAATTAAAATGTCGTTTAAAAAGAATAAAATAATGTTTTAATTAAATAATTGACCGTTAGATGGCGCTTACTTACATACCATTCGTTAATTGCAAGCACGCTGGGAATAAATTCGAAATTATTTCTTTAGAAGTACTACATTTATTAATATTTATACTTTAAAATATACATGCGTAAATGCACAGTCCTAAAAATCTGAAAACACCTTGGTATAACATTATTAATGATTTTTTATGAATGATAATGGAACATATTAATTAATTTTTCAATTAAAAAAAAACTTTTAATAATAATAAAAGTATTTTATTGACTATACCTAAAACACATTTATATTGCAAAATTACCCAAGTTATATTTATATAATCACGCTTTTATATTATATCTATTGGATGCAGTGGATTTTTGATAAATTTTGCATCCAATAGATATTTAAATTATAATTCAAATCAACCACATACTTTAAAAAAAGCAGATCATATTAATTATTATATTCAACTCAATAAAAATTCAAACATTTTCAAAATTCAATTACATTCTGTAAACTTCCAAATATTAATATCCCTATTAGCAAAATTTAAATGTTCTACAATTATTCTTAGTAACTTCAACAGAAAAACAACAAAGTAACTAACAATAATTGCGGGAAATTTAAATTTTACTACTAGGGAAATTAAAATTTCATAACGTTTACAAAACAAGTTTTTATAACTAATTATAACAATACAATCTACTATCCCATTATTTCCATTACATTCAATTCTAAACAACATAAACAAAATGCAGCAGAAATTTAAAGAAAAATCGAGTTATAAATTTTCAAATTGATATTTAAGTTATGTAGTTAATTAAAAAAAAAAAAAAAAAGCAAGAAAAATGTTAGTTAAGTTTTAATTAGATTGTAGTTGCAGATATCTTGAAAATAATTTAAAATTTTAGTTGAGGAAAAAAAAATATGTTTTAAGGTAAGATATTAAAAAAAAATAACTCCATTCTCTAATAACAATCAATATTATACAGTTTAAAATCATAAAAATATTACATTTTAATGAATTGTTTTGTACATTTCCGGTTAATTGAAGTATGAGAAAGCTTTTGTATACTTCATTACAGTAAAATACGATTAAAATTTGATTTTTTTACTGATTCAAATCTATTTGGGTACTTAAGCCTTGCAATGCTCTTAATGTGCCAAAGTG
>RXPK01002763.1:0-75724 GCA_004143645.1 Protaetia brevitarsis | reverse complement strand
GGGGTGCCAGGCCACAGCACTACGTTTATTAAAATGGAGGTTTAATGTAAGACGCGGTTTTACAAGAGATTCGGATTTTATTTTAAGACAAGTAATGGTCACGGAATCTGACGTCGTGTACAGCGGAAGTACAACCCGAAAACGTCGGGCAACAGAATGATTCTTATCCCGGCTTTTCAACGTTATAAATATACCTTCCGAGAGAAGTTAAAGGTTCTCTCGGAAGGTATATTTATAACATTGAAAAGCCAGCATTGGCAAACATAGGCTATGTTGGACTGATTCATGGGTGATCTTTCGTTGTAGTATGGCTATTATAAACAAACAGAAACACAAGTCGACATGGTATAGTTCGATGCAGCGGTAAGACAACAGGAAATGTATATGCCGATTTGGGAAATAGCGTAAGTGACAACCCAATAAACCAATTAATATATCATTGATGGATATTTTACATAAATCGCATACCTTCTGCAACGAATGTTATGTATCTTGTAACTTACAAGTACTTTTCATGTACCACACGATGTCCGCCACATTGAAATATGAATGTAATGTATCATATTTGTTACTATGTAGCTTCAACGTAATGTAACATTTATATTATATTAATATATTATATATAAGCATTGTAAAATAACTTACATATACATTTAATATTTCACAAAGATACTTACCTTGTAACATCTATATAACTGCAATATATTTTTTACCACAGTTCATACATCTCAGTAATATTATGATTTTACGCCAGGGAAGGTCATATAATCAATAGCATACATTCTTATAAGACCTTTTATATGCTTTTGGTCCTATTTGAATCCTGTCTCATTATTCGTTTTAACTGTTGTATTGTGTACACATTAAAAAAAAAAAAGAAAGAGAAAATACATACATTTGTCACGTGTGAGGTGGCATCTAAAAGTTTAATTACCCTCACTGATAGTCGGCCTTTACAACCGATTAAAGAAAATATATACACATATCAAAAGTGGTATATTTCTCATCTTAAAATTATGCTACATTATACTAATGATCTCTATGCATAATATTACTAAAATTTTCCAATTTTTTTAATCTATTGCTTTTCACATAGAGCAAATTTCTGGATTGCACTTTCTGTCTCTGAAAACAAATATTTTTAATAAATATATTCCTACATTTTTAATAACTATTAAAACTCACTAGAGGATAGTGTAGGAGTATTGGTGTATGACGACTCTGCTAATCCTACAAATAAATATCGTATAATGCCCAGAGCATTTTCATTATTATTATTAACAAATTTATTACCTTCCTCATTCAAGATTTTCTCACCAACAAATTCTGGAATTCTATAACAAATAATAACATTTTAACCCATAGTTCAGAATAAAACCAATATTTAAAGTTATACCTATATGCTAAATTGTATAAGCTATAAGTATAGGTACCTAATGCATTGCTGGGAAACTGGTGTTGTTTGGTACATATCACAATTGGAATGTTATCTAAGTTATTATTGGCATTGAAGACACCCCTAAAAATAAAATTAACATAATAAATACGAAAAAACAAGCGTTGTTTCTGAAATACAAAAATTTACCACTTACTGCGGTTGTTGGCAGGCGGGAGTATCGTCATTATTATCATCACAAGCATCATCAGAAGCTCCAGTAGTCCTTATTTTCTTCTCTTTCCCTTCCCTTGCTCTTCTGTGGATGTGTAATCGCTGTCGAGAGCTTTTTTTCTAGCAATTTCCAGTGTGTATTAAATATCATAAGTATAATACAATAAAATAAACTAAATACCACACAATTGCAATGACAGATATTTGAATAGTATAGCGAAACTGAATAAGAAATGCTTTAGGTTAATGAATGATACAGGAAAAACGACACTCTTTACAATTATTTATTTAATACGATAAGAAAGAAACTTACCTTGACTGTAAACTGAATTGGGCAATCCATATAAGTCATGTTGTCAAAAAGGGAGAACGCTTCTTAAACATACTGCGAATGTTTGTAAAAGTGAAATGGGGCGCTGATAGGTCGTAGCGAAAACTTTCTACACCGCTTGTATACGGTCCCATTTAGACTACGGTTGTTCTCTTTTTGGTGCTGCTAAAAACAATCAACTTCGCAGACTGAAAGTGCTTCAGAATAAAGCCCTTCGCATGTGTGTTGGCGCTATGAGGTCTACGCCGGTGGAGGCTTTGTATGTTGAGGCGGAAGAGCCTCCATTAATTTTACGTTACCAATTTTTAGCTTCGAAGCATGTCTTGAAACTGCTTGCTGGCAACTCCAAGCACTTGGTATTTAACATTAGAAGATTGATGGTACTGCTTGAATCGTCGAGATACTGGGCTAATAGAAGTAAGCCGTTACTGGTGGAGGCACTGAAGTATATCTTGCCGCTTAAACCATTTGTGCCCAAGCTATGTTTGTCAGAGGTCAATTATTATCAAAATCTCAGGACCATGCCCATTAGTTTCCCGTGCTATGGCGATATTCCATCGGAGAATAAGCTTATTCACCAACAATTGATTGAATGTTTAGCTCCTTCTTCCTTAATATATACTGACGCTCTTCTAAGTCGGAGGGAGGCTGCGGATGTGCTTTCTTAGATTTGACTCGCAATGTGTATCGTTCGTTCAAACTGAATAGTGGACTTACTATATTCTCGGCGGAGGCGAGGGCTGTATTGGAAGCATTGAATTATGTAGATCATCATAATATCCAAGATGTTACAATCATGTCGGACTCGGAAAGTATCCTAGAGCCCTGCGAATAGAAATCGATTTTAAAATACATCCTTTGATATGGAATATTCTTAAAAAATTTGATGATCTTGTTTATAGGTCCATATCCATTAAGTTTTTTTGGGTTAAAGCCCATAGTGGTATAGCGCCAAACGAAAGGGTGGACTGTTTAGCGAAAGAAGCGATAGGGATGAACAGGATTGTGTGGCAGGATCTGTATGTACAGGACATCCTCGTTTCTGCAAGAAAGCATTTCTTGAAAGACCTATGGGAGACACAATGGCAAAATTTCCGTCAAAGTAGATTAACCCAGTACGCGCTGATTCATCCATCAATATTTCATGACCGTTGGCATCATGGGCGATCCATTTCCAGGTATTGTTGTTCAACCATCGCTCGTCTAAAATTTGGACACGGAATATTTTTGTTAACGAAACTAAGAGGCCAAGTTGGTCTCGAGGTTTTACGTATGTGCTATTTTGCTCATTTCCAGTCTGTGGTTACATATGGGTTGCTAGTTTGGGGCGCTTCGGGTGATATTGAGCGTGTATTAAGTTACAAAAGCGCGCAATTCGCGTACTGGCAGATGTCTCGTCTTAGAACAAGCTGCCGACAATTATTAAAGATCTGCAAATTATTTAAACGTTGCCCGGATATACATACTGCATCTACTTTTGTTTGCAAATCAAAAATTATAATTGTATCCCAGATTGACACAGCATCACTCTTATAATACTGGGAATTCGAATGTGATGGAGATCCCACTATTATAGTTTAACTTTTACTCAACGACGTTCATTTTACTTAGCAATCAAAGCCTTTAATAAATTGCCCCATAGCTTCAGCAGTTGCCACTGCAGTTATTTAAAAACAGGCTAAAAAGATGCTGCTTGATAAGAGTTACTATTCATTAAATGAATACATGAATGATATAAATTCTTAGGATAACTTTATTGTACTTAAGCTAGATTTTAAATTCGATATTATTTATTTTACTGTTTTTTGTAACCTTTTTATATTGTAACTGCAGGACGTCTCCTATGCTGCGGATGCAGTCTAAAGGATCAAATAAAATTATTATTATTATTATTATTATTTCCTGCACATCTGTATAGGTTGGGGCTTGTGGATTCACCCGTCTGTGAGTGTGGGTATGAAGTGGCCGATTTAGATCACATTATTCTGGGTTGCCCTAAATATCAGCATTACAGGACTCGACTGATTCGCGATTTGGCGAACCTGTCAATAACGTTTCCTACAAGGGTGGTTGATCTTTTAGCCGAGAACAGCTTCAAAGTGTACGAAGTTTTGCTTAAATTCATTGAAGCGCGGGGATTCGAGTTTAACAGTAGAGTAGGTGTATTGGGGCGTTTGGTAACCTCTGTACCTCTCTTACCATGATTCTTTTGTATGTATGTCATAGTTTCTTAAACTTTTCTTTCGAACCGCTAATAGGTCTTACTTGAAGTGGCTAATGGGCAGAAGCCAAAATAAATAAAAAAAAAAAAAAAAAAAAAAACACCTCTCATGTGATGACAAAACACACAGCAATGACCGGCAAACGACTAATAATATCACAAGGTTTATACCTATACTGTGACATAACCACATGTATTACATTCTGTTACTGGATGAATCGTGATCATATCCTGAATTATATAACATTTACATATTTTACACGTTACATTGTTATATAACATACGTATTTCACTATAAAGGCAAATTTATACAACAGATACATTAACTGTGTGATATAACAACAAGGGCACGTACATTGTTTACATCCATATTTATGTTATATGGCTAGGTAATATTACAGTGTAATCCGGTTGAATCGTCATTGAGATGTAACATAGATATGTTGGTTTATTGGGAATTATATGGAAATAGCACTTTTTACGCTAATTTTTCAACATTTTATATTCATTTGCTAAACAAACGCGTTTTTTTTTTTGTACTCTTTATATATTTCGAAGCGATTTTCTATTTAGGCAGCCGGAATTCGGTAATTGGGGTTTTAATTTGGCACGCGGCAGCGAAATCCTGCAAAAATGGGATCTAATACCGGATGATACCGATATCCTGGTCACGCATTCTCCGCCCCTAGGCCACGGCGATTTGGTTTGCTCGGGCGTCAGAGCTGGCTGCGTCGAGTTATTGACAACCGTGCAACGGCGAGTGAAGCCGAAATACCACGTTTTCGGACACATACACGAAGGTACGTCTCTCTCATTTCTTACACTCAATACATGTATTTATAACTATATATGGTGAATTTTAGGATATGGGTCTCGTCCGATGGTAAAATAATCTACATTAACGCGTCCACATGTGATATTAACTATATGCCGAATAATTTACCGATAGTATTCGATTTCACGCCACCATCCGGTTTTACGAAGACGTGAGTGAGTTATTCCCGCAAATCTGCTACGATGACGATCACATTTTTGCCATTAGAGTCTCGCAGTTTTAATAAATTTATCGATTTTCGTTTTAGTTTTAATAATCAGCCAAAGGTAAAAAAGAAAGTTGTATTTCTAATAGTCGGTTTTACTAGTGTAAATATATTTTTAATTTTACTTTAATATATGTAGTGTACAAATAGAAGTATGGGTTAAAAGTTAACATAGAAAATGAAATTAGGTATTGGTACATCCCCATACTACACAAACTTTTAAAAATAGCTTTTCTACCAATACCTAACATTTATTATTATTCTTATTATTATTATTTGTACAAATTAAGATTTACTTCTAATATGTAAATTTCTAATCTGTTAAACACACAAAATATGTGTAGAGCCATACTTTTGCTATGAGAGCCGAGAAACCCATGACATATAATTAATAATGATATTTGACAATTTTTCCCCACGTTGGGCCGCAATACTTACCTAGTTGGTATTACTAAAAGGGTAATTACATGGTCTGTATAAAATTAAATGTAGAATTTTCCATATGAAAAATAAAAAATATATATAAACTATATTGTTTCATTTAATAATAATAATAATAGGTTTCTTATTGTCCAACAGTACAGACCAATTACAGGACAAAATTATAAAGTAATTTCATGCATGCATATACATAAATTGTATGTATACAAAAAAATTGAATATACTTATACAAAAATAACAAAGTAAACATAAAAAAATTATTAAATAGGCTGGAAAATATGTCAAAATAAAAATTGTCTGCGTTTCTACACATCGTATAGAGTGGTGATTGCCGAAGTAAATTAGTTTTCGGAACAGGAACGGAGAACGTAGTTGTAAAACGAGCAGAGCAGCGAGGCACATGAAAATTTACACCACCAAGAAGTTGAGAGCAGTCGATCACACCATTAATTAACTTCCACATAAACCTACTACTGTGAAGCTCTCTGCGAGAGTGGATAGAGATTGTACATTATGACGGTCTAGCAAATATTGGTAATCAACTCGTCGGGGTGGATAAAGAGAGGCTATCCTAAATGATAGAAATTTCAAAAAACGACGCTGTAAACGCTCC
This sequence comes from Protaetia brevitarsis, assembly GCA_004143645.1. NCBI lineage: Eukaryota > Metazoa > Arthropoda > Insecta > Coleoptera > Scarabaeidae > Protaetia > Protaetia brevitarsis. Next base: position 69,469 of record RXPK01002763.1, on the reverse strand, counting down.
AAGAATAATTGATGACAAATATAATAAGGCGACAACACTACAGAAGAATATTCAAGAGAACTAATAATAAAGGCCTAATACAAAGATTTTAAGGTATCAACATTAGTGAAATATTGGGATATGCGCATAATAAAACCTAGTTTCTTAGAAGTTGTGGATTAATATGCGGGTTGAAAGTGAGACGACTATCAAAAAGAACACCAAGATCCTTGATGGTTTCAGATTTGGATATAGGTTGATTTTGTATATAATAGATGGTTGCAAAAGGCTTAGTTTTTCTGCAGTAGTTAACAACATGACACTTACTAACATTTAAATTTAAGTTATTGTTCAAGCACCATTGAACAATTGTTTCAATATTAAGTTGAAGCTGGGCTGAATCAAAACGAGTAGTAACGGTTGAATAAATCTTTAAATCATCACCGTATGCTAGTACAGGACATGAGAGTGTCTTTAAGAGATCATCAATATATATTATGAATAATAAAGAGCCCAAAATTTGACCCCTGTGGAATACCCGAGGTTGAAAGAAACAAATTTGACGAAAACCCACTGTAAAAGACGTCATTAGATCTATTGGAGAGGTAAGATTTTAGTAATCTAATAAAAGATGGACTTAATGCAAAGCCACTCAACTTTGTTAAAAGAATGCCATGATCTATTGTGTCAAAAGCACTAGAGAGTCTGTATATACTACATCTACCTGTTCTCCATTAGCCAGATGTTGACTTAAATACTGGGAAATAATTGCTAAATTAGTAACCGCTGATCTACCTGGTATAAAGCCATGTTGATGCGCACATAAAAAGAGTTTAATATTGTAAGGTTTTTCTATTCTTAAAACGTTGTCGGGGTTTATAAAAATACACAGGGGATACATTTAAATTAACTTGATTTATTAACGCACTTACTTAAAGTCTAATAAATAAGATGAAAATAAACACTAAAACTAAATCACTCACTACTTACTATTAAAAATCACTTAATTATTAATGTCTTAATTTATGTAAACGACTTATTTCCACCGATATTTGTATTACACGTACTAATACGCTCATATTTATTTCCACCCGCTATTGGCTTATCTGCACAATTGAACTCGTACTCACTGACTGACTTCCCGGCCAATCCCCACGCGTTATTTATATCTGGCGCGAAACTACGAGATTGTTCGCGACGCATCTAGGGCGTCCTTCCTAGATTCAGGAGAATAATCGCGACTCTTCGACCCGGTATTGCCCTCTGTCGTTCCTCTTTGGAACCTCGTACGTAGGTCTTTCTTCCGCTATGCTAGCGCCATCTAGGGGCGCCTATTGAAACCGCCAATTTAAAAATTGGCGCTCGTCACAATATTATTCAAAATATACGAATAGATGATGTTCTCAAACACTTTGGCAAAATTAGATAGAAGAGATATGGGCCTGTATTTTTTAATAGCTGATAGGTCACCTTTTTTATGAATAGGCAGGACTTTAACCCTCTTCCAAACGTTGGGAAAAGTGGAAGTGCTGATGGCGAGATTAATAATAATACATAAGGGATGAGAAATAACAAATCTAATATCACGAAGAAAGAAGCTAGGAAACATATCATCACCAGAGGTAAACTTATCTTGAAGTTTTGCTAATATTCTGGTATATTAAAAAGGAAAAGAAAAAAAAAGCAATAATTATGTAAACATTCCTTTATTTGACCCTAAATAATTATAATAAGTGCTTTTCGTATATACATTTTCGGGTTTTACTTGTACAGTCCATCTTCGATCGTACCTTAGTTTTTCTCTTATTTTTGTTTTGTTTCTAGCCAACCAGTGGTGATCAAAATCATCAGTTTCAAAAGGAGATTCTTTTTTTATTGTTATTATTTTATATATTATTTTACAAAAAAAAGTAAACGAGGGAGGGGGTAGAAAGAGTAAAGAAAATGGGCCGTCCCGGTCGCCTGCGGTCAAGCTAAAGTAAAATGGAGAGCGTAAGAGGAAGAAAACGTTTTCGTCGCGAACCCTTCACTAACTGAACAGTTGCTCCGTCGCCCGCTCCAAGTCCCAGTTGTACGAAGATAAGGCCACGCGGGCCCTGTGGTCGTCTACGCCCATGTCTTGCAATCTCTTGATCTTCTCGTTGAATTCGGTGTTTACGTGTGGACCTAGGAGAATACGAGATTAAATCGAAATTATCCGTAAAACAAAGGAAGGATCGAACAACCTCCGGCGTATATGTTTGTCCAATGGCGTGCCGTCATTTGGAACATGTCTATGTCTTCTTTGAATTGTTTGGCTACGACAGCGTCTTGGGGATCGTCAGGTTCTGCTGCCGATAGTAACGCTTGCAGGGAAAGTAATACTGTTCTCAACGTCATAGCTGCCGCCCTAGAATTTAAAATAAAACGTATCTACATTGTGTCAGATAATAGATTTACTCGATAGACGAACCATTGGTCTTTTAATATGTCCAAACAAATCGCTCCTGTAACCGAACTGATATTCGGGTGCCATATTTTTGTTATAAATCGAACCTGGCGGCGGAAAAAAAAATGTTGAACACTATGTAATTTGCGATATCAAAGTTTTGTAATAATACATAAATTATGCAATAGATGTCCAACCAGTGGCGGGTGGTGCTTACGTTTTACTAGGGCCATTGCAATGTATGTATGTAAATAGAAGGGTGGTGTTACACTGCGACCTAAAAGATCTATTGTGTCCCCTATTCTTGCTGCTTACAGCTGGCCTTGACCAATCTATCTTTTAAGAAAGTGTAGGATGTCAGAGGGCCTGCAGTCTAGGTAAGTCTCCCTCTTCGATTTCACATGCTCCCAGGTACAATGCCTCGAGTTGACACAGTGCTACGCAGTTTGATGAAAGAGGTGGATGGATGTTTCATCCTGTTCCCACAAAATCTACATTCAGGATCTTTTTCCAATCCAAGCTTACTCAGGTGTCCTTTCAGTCTACAATGGCCTGAAAGTATTCCTGTTAATATGCGAACATTGTTCTTACTCAGGTTGATGCATTCTGTAAACCTCTTCTGGTTATAAGTTCCCAGAAGAATTTTACTTTGCCTCATTCCCTGGAGGTTTTCCCAGTAACTGGATTTTCTCTGCTCCATTTCCATTTTTAGTTTCTTCAGTATTGTACTGCTACTTAACCGCAAAAGGGTTCAGGCCCTACAAAAGGCATTCCAGCCCCTTTTTTGTGAGGTTATCCGTTATTTCGTTTCCTCCACTCCTGTGTGACCCGGAACCCACAGGAGGGTACTTTATTTCTTTGCCTAGCTCATTTAGTTTCCCTAGGCATTCCCAGACCATCTTGGAGCTGATTTCATATGAGTTCAGCGCCTTGATGGCTGCTTGACTATCAGATACGATGATAATCTCCTGCTTCCGATAGTTCCTAACCATAATGAACTGAACACATCTTCCAATAGCGTGTATTTCCGCCTGAAATATACTTGGGTATTTTCCCAAGCTTTCGAAATATGTAGTTCTAGACCCATATATTCCTATTCCAGTTCCTTCTGCCGTTTTAGAGCCATCAGTGTACCATTTGATGGCATTTCTATTCAAGTTCAAGATGGTTCTTTTGCTCCATGCTACTGATGCATAGGTGATGATCGGTCTCACTATCGCTGTATACATCCAAAGCAGTATTTTTGGGTTGCGTCCCCAATTTTTCCCTGCAAAGTTTCTACACACCATCAGAGCTCTTTTGGCCTTGTTGGTTACTTCAAATTCATGTTTGTTCCATAGAAGTTTATTGTCTAGGGTAAGGCCTAGATATTTAACTTCCGCTCTCCATTCTATATTTTGCCCATCCAGTTTTATGGTTCTAAGATTGGATTTTCTTTTCCTGGTAAATGCTACTAGCGTTGTCTTAGTGGGGTTGACATTGAGTCCCATCGATTGACACCATCTTCTCGTGAAATTCAAACCTCCTTGAACTATGTCACAGAGGGTATTCTCAAATTTGCCTTTTGCGTATATGACAATATCATCAGCATACCCTTGACAAGATATGCCTAGATCCGTCAGTCCGCATAAGAGTTCGTCTACTATTAGGCTCCGCATAAGTGGGGATGTAACTCCCCCCTGTGGGCATCCTCTGGTCGTATTAAGCGAGATGGTCTTATGTCCCACCTCCGCCTCCACCGACCTGGTAGACAGTAGATGCGACATCCATCTTAGAATTCACCGCCGTCTACCCCCTATTAATTAATGCTTTTTTGACAGACTCGTGTAGAGTGTTGTCAAGAGCACCCTCTATGTCTAGAAAGGCGCACACTACGGTTTCTTTATTCGTCAGGGCATCTTGGATTTGGTCCATCAGCTCCACTAATGCAGTCTCAGTGGATTTGCCTGTTTGATAGGCATGCTGACAGGGGTGCAATGGCACCCGCTCCAAGATGTCTGTTCTGATATAGTTATCTACAGCCTTTCCACCGTTTTCAAAAAGAATGATGTGAGGCTGATAGGTCTGTGGGATTTAGGGTGCGTAATGTCCTTTTTCCTGCTTTTGGTATAAAGGTGACTTTAGCCCTTCGCCAGGCTTCTGGAATGTACCCCAACTCCAGACTAACTTCGGCTTATTCGAATCATGTGAGGAAGGATTTCTTCCTGCCCTTCTGAAGTAGACTGGAAAGATCCCGTCTACTCCCGGTGTTTTGAACGGCTGAAAGGTATTGAGGGCCATTACAATGATCTTTAATTTCTTTTTCTCTTGGTTTTAAGAATTGAAGCTTTAAAATTACAATGATCTTCGTATAAGTTCGTATATCGGATATAGCACACGAACTTCAATCACTGCATTGGCCCCGCCTGTGACGTATGCACCAGCTGCCACTGTGTCCAACTTGGATAATATAATATATATGTGGAACGAACATCATTACATAACGAAGACTTTATGCATATGCTCATAATAATATTAAAATAAGAATGTTTACAATCACAAATGCAAATAAAAATAACTACGGATGAATGAATGTTCAATTAGTTGAACTCTTTTACGAAAACATTTTCCTAGTTCTTTGTGCACTTGATTCTTTATTTTTGTCTGAATTAATTAATTACACCATAGCTTTCATTTTCATAAAAAATTGTCATTTTTACGGAATCTTATGAGAAATAACGTACTAAATTGCATAATTCACCACTTAACAGTATGAAGTTACCAAAAATCATTTTTTTTTTCCTTATTGCCCTAAAAACTTCGATGTATAAATATCATGTGGGTTTAGAAATTATTGCAAAATCCATAGATATATCAAAAAGTATTGGATGGAGTGACAGAAACTAAAACTGAATATCCTTGTTAGAAAAGGTTGCTTTCACAAGCTATTAGAAACTTAAAAACCCAACATCTTGGAAATATTTAAAAGAAACAATAAATTTTATATTTTTGTAAAAGCAGCAACCCCAGTAGAGGAATGACGTTTAATGGACGTAGATATGACGTTTAATGGACGTAGATATGACGTCTATTAAACGTCACTCTGTTACCTAGGAATAGGCCGTAGTCTGGTAAGTATGAGTTGCCGGCCTCAGGTGATTTTTGGTTGAAAATTGAGGCATATATTTGACCGCCTAGAAGTAGCCCACAGCCAAATTTTCAGCAATTTATTTTTTATATGATCGCTACCAACGGCTTAAAATTATTTTGATATCTATACAAATAACTGCAACAAATTGTGGATTTATCAATAAATAAATAAAAAAAAAATATTGTAAGCATTTCTGCTAAGTTAAAAGTTACACTCATAGCTGAATGTTTTTCTTTGCCTATGTCGTATCGTTTGAATCGTCTAGAAAAAAAAAATTGAGATCGTAAAGGAATGGTAAGAGAAGATTTACAAAAAAGTTGGTGATTGCACCAAAATGATTACGTTATTTTGTTAAAAAAAAAGTGAAAAACAAAAACTAAAAAATTATTTACGTGGTCGACGGAAACCGAATTATTTTTTTTTTTCTGATAGTCTCCAAAAAGCTGCATATTCACTTTTTTTACGTTCCGATCAGACAACACAATTCAGAGCTAAAAAATGCTGTGGGCCACTTCTGGGGGGCAAATATATGCCCTAATTTTCAGGCAAAAATCGCCATTGCTATTTGATTATAACCTAACCTAGAGTGACGTGTGACCCCATTTGTTATATTTTTTGGGAATTTTAAAAAAATATATTTTGTTTTTAAATGTCAAATAATAAAAAAACATAAACAGTATCTAAACTATTTTTCGAAATTTAATATAATTAATAATCCATTTTTTGAAAGATTTTGCAGACTCTAGCTTGATTTATATAACCTCATGTACTTCTTTGGATCATTACCAAGCGCTTAAATTTCCTTCAAATACCTTTTGATAGGGCTTCGCTGTGAGATTGTAGATTGATCAGAATTCATTCCAATTTATTTATATTTAAAATAATCATGTAATTAATTTATTTTCTCTTGAATATTTTTTATCAATTATAAAAATTAAATATACTAAAGAATTGAATAGTTAATGTTTATTGCAATTTGATTATTAATACACACTTAACAGCATTATTACGTTTTACATTCATGTTTATGGTCACTTTTTAGCGTACTTCTCCTTGGTCGGAAATTATCGACCCTTAAAAAACTAAATTTTATTTGGAACAAAACCTACTGCCCCCAGTAGTAGAGTTTAGTAAATTGACATCTACTTATTTGATTATTTAAAGTAATTAATTCGACGTATCAAACGATCCATAATTTAATAAATCATTCATAATCAAGTTATCCATTTATCTATTTATTTATTGTACATTAAATGTTAATAAAATTGTACTAGCTATGTGGCACATAACCTCCAATGAGAACATCTGACATCAGTATTCGTTACTTTCAAGTTTCTTTCGATATCATGATATTACCGAAAGTATTTGATATATCTAAACAAATATATATCGATTTTACTAATATATCAATAATATCGGAACATCACTACCTGTATAGCATCGCTACACATGAGAAACTATAGCAGATACAATTCAAAAAACAAAATGAATGTTCCATAATGATAAATTTGAGGTTCTTTCGCTTCAAAGTTGTGACATTTTGAAAATTTCAAATCAATCATCAAAAAGTTTTGTACTAATAAATGAACCACCCTCTATAATCAACTCAGCATACACTAATTTTATTCTTTTTAGATTTAAACAAAAGGACTTCATTTCTATCACCCTTTCACAATTATTTTAAGAATCAAGGCTCTCATCTACATATAGGAACAAAGCGGTTTGCCATAAATTCGGATAGATCTTGAAGAGATTCCCTTGCAAATAACTTAATGTGAACTTCACTGCATAAACCCTAATAAAAAACACTCAAATTTTAAAGCACAAATCTCTAAACTTAACAATTTATTAAATTTATCTGAATATCCATTCTATTAAATTCTAAAATTAAATTAAAAAAATCTAAACTTTTTGAAAAAATCAAAGCACTTTAATCAATGAACACAGCACAAACAATTAGAGAAAAATAACTTAACCGACAAAAACGGTAAAAAAATTTACATGCCTGGTTTTGGGGAAGTATATATATTCAAGATAAATACCTTTGGTGGGTTAAATGGGTATGTTTCAGGTACTCTAATCTCCAATACGAAATTACCACCTTCGTATGGTGTGTCGGGTGGGCCGGCTATCTCCCCTTTCAGTTCCGTGTAATTGTCATTCACCAATTCAACCTTGATTGCACATTTTGCAACCTGTAAATCAATTCATTGCACCAACCACTGAAATAATCACTTTGGCAAAGAAGGTTAATAAACAAATGATAACCCCCCAGACGCACACATGTCCAACATGGATATTTACTCTCAAATCAATAAAACATAAATGGACAAAGTGTCTTGTGTGTGCAATAAACATGACGACCAAGTCGAAACATGATGAAGGAGAAGAGGGTGAGTAAATACGAACCGCGCTAAATACCATCGTGCTTGACAATCGCGATGAAAAAATTTATTATCAATTGAAAGTACGTCTAAAATTCTCTTACCTCTTCGCTTTTGATAACCTCTTTGAATTCGCGTTTTATCCTCTGCGCTGCGATATTCGCCATTATCGTGTTTCTATTCGCGCTTCGGGGGTAGTAGCATAACAGGTTTGAAGTTTACGGGAGCCTAAAATGATTTTGATTTTCGGACTGCGGTGTACAAAAAAAAAATGTTATTTTATTAACTGACTTTGTAATTTATAATGAAGTTATCTGAAGTTATCTGGCCTTTGTTCAAGATGGCCAACTCAAAATTTCTAAAAGCAAAAATACTTTTTTTTTTAATGTGTAATTCAGAAATATTTCAGATTGATATATAATATTTACATGCATCATTTTCATATGATAAACAACAAAAACAACTTCAGTTTGTGAATGTATTTCCATATTTTCCACAATAGGGGTGCTCACCCAATATTTGCGTTTATAAAATGAAGGGTCTAGTTTTCTATTACTTTTTTAATATACGATTTACCGTTTTAATTCAGAATATTTAGTTATTTAATTTAACGAAATCTTATCTTATTTATTTTTAAGTTCGTGATGATGTAAATCAAAATTTGTTATTCGTTGTATTGGTAATGGAATAGTTTCATTTGTTTAACAAACAAATTATAATCTGTTATTGTATTCTGAACAAATTTAAAAAGAAATAAAGCTGAATATGTCAAAATAGATAATGATGCAACTCGTTGAACGCGATTAGATCCCTAGGGTATTTTTCGCTTCCCACCCCAACGCGTCACATAAACAAATGTTCCTATTGGTCGGTTTCTAGTGATGCCCGTGTTTTCTCAACCCGTGCGTGCTAAAAGTTTGTTGCGGGCAAATCTCGAAAAGCCCAGTGTGATATTACACAGCAGAATGCCGAATATAAAGGTCTTCAGCGGCACCTCGCATCCCGACCTGGCCCAGAGGATCGTGGACCGTTTGGGCATCGATCTCGGCAAAGTTGTAACGAAGAAATTCAGTAATCTCGAAACATGGTGCGTACATCTTGAATGTTATATTATCTTAATTATTGCCATTTAAACTGATCCCTCGCAAACGTAGAGATTCCCTCTAATTCAATTCGTTATCCGTTTTATCCCGGCGCTTTATCCTTGACATTTTCTCGATAATATTTATCGATTTTCAGCGTGGAAATCGGCGAATCCGTACGCGGCGAAGACGTTTATATCGTGCAGTCTGGCAGCGGAGAAGTTAACGACAACCTGATGGAACTCCTCATCATGATTAATGCCTGCAAGATCGCCTCGGCGAGCCGTGTCACCGCTGTGATACCGTGTTTTCCTTACGCGCGACAGGACAAGAAGGATAAGGTTAGTTTTTGACGCATGTTAACGTCAACGGCGAATTCGTAGTTTTCCGCTTCGAGAGCACGTGATTTCATTTGTGACAGGAGACGCGGGTACATTCAAAATTCGCAACAGCGCTAGCGCTGGAAGTAACATCCTAGCATCTATGTAATAATGTTTGGCGGACAATTAACTTTGCGAGTATTTTAATTTTCAAAATCTTCTCATTTGTTGAGTTTAGCTGTCAATGTCAAAATATAAACGCTATATTCGCAGATATACAATGCCCGCGAAAACTTTTATCAAGAAATTTCGGTTATTATTTAAGAGATTTTAATTGTAAAATTGTGCTGGGAAAATGTTGAAAAACGTCGTAGGTACATAATATGTGTATGATTTTAGACTGACAGTATTGAAAAGAGCTTGGCAAGGTGGAAAAACACCGAGTGGAAATTCAGGGTAACAACCTTTTTTTTTTACATACATAAATATTTGCTGAATGAAACGGGGTCGCTTTTTTTATGTATAACTCATGTTACATGTCATATTTATCATATAAATATTAAGAATTTATTTTCCGATGCAGAGAAAAATATATAAATCGAATGCCTGTGTTATAACCATAAAATTCACCTGGGGGTTATATCTTTATATTATATCATATGCAATAGAGGAAATATGAATAGTTTCACTTCGATAAAGTTAAGAAAGTAAGAATAATTGTTATATTTTTTTTTCAATTTAAAAGTTTTTTAATCACTTGAGGCATATGTTTTTCAAGCATTTGAACTCACCATAACTAACGTAGTCAACCCTACTTTTAGAGAGATATGAAAAATGTGTGGAGACAATGAAATATCGGTAAATTATCGTAATTAGACTTTTACTTAATATATTCCGATTTAAATAATTTATTTTAAATGTAGGAAAACATGTCTTATCTACGGAAATTTTGGATGTTAATCAGGGAATTTATAGTTTACAAAGTATAGGCAGTGCTGGCTATAGCGCAGACAACCAAATTTAAATTTTGAACAATTACTTCCATGTTGAAGTTAATTATAACAATCGCCAGAAATCTAAATCTCTTTATTACCGAATTTTATTGCTAAATGATGTACAAATATTATTGCTGCACACTTTTGTCTCCTAGTAATTTAAAGATTAATTAGTTTTTTTGCACTAAAATATTAAGTCTCTTTAATTAACAAATGCCACTTTTAATTTAGAAAAAAGGCGACACTGCCTTGCTTGATGTGCTTTGCTACACAACCATTAATTTGCATTGGCTTCTTTGTTAACATCCGTCCATCTAACGAAACCTCTGTCTTAAAACCTTTTCTTACGTAAAACTATTAAAGAAATTGAAGTCGTCAAAATGTTTTATTTTATATGAACAACGTTGTATGAGTAGATTTTGTTTGTAAAATGTACAGTGCCCGCCATAAATATTGGAACGACTACCCAAATATGGAAATAGCAGCAGCAATTATTATTTATAAGAGAATGAGATATCCCGGTCCTGTGTCCAAGATAGGGTGATTTTGTTTTCGACGGCTATTAAAATTTAATGAAGTGCACTTTGACGCTTTTGTTGAAGAATCTATAAAAACAAGCAAAGTAGTAATTTGTTTATTCATGATTGTGAGTGACATTTTTACATTGAAACAGTAGCATAGCTAAAGTTTTCAGCGCCCGGAGACACCTGAAGATGTGACCTCCACCGCTCTTTGCCTAAATACAATTCAAAATGGAAAACATTACATTCTAAAATTTCTAACATCAATTTGACGATCTCTGGATCGTCTGGATGCTGTGCACGGGGGCAGATGCTCACTCTAGCCTCTTACTAGCTAGATTACTGTAATGTATTGAAGCGTTCCTATTTTTATGAAGGGAACTGTATACATATTGTGTTTTAACTGCGATTGGAACAAGTTATGTAACAATTATTCTTATTTTTATATGTTTGTTATTAAAATATCATGCTATACAAGGGGTGTTTAAATTAGAGTATACGCGTTTTGCCGATTTTATTATTAGGCAATTTGCTTAATAAACAATTTCGATTTAAATGCTCCATTGTTCACCTTGCATGCGAAGTACATATATTATTTATCATAATGGAATCCTGGGGTACGTTGTTTTATTAATTTAAATTTTACATGCACGGAAATGCAGTTTTCATCACGTAGAATGGTCACCTGTTTTTTGATACGAAAGGATCTATTAGCTTTTACAGATGTCTATATTTAAAATAAACGGCAGCGAATGATAATTTAGCAGAGCTAAAAGGGTCAGTTACATACACTACCGGCCATTGAAGTTAGGACAACTAGTAAATTACTGCTAACTAAATAAAAACGACAGGAATTCGAAGAAAATAAAAATGTATTCGTAGAACAAAAATATAAACAAATAAAAGAATTGTAAATTAAAAGCGAAAATTCGTATTCCAATCCTATTTATTTTAATATTTTATTGCGACATGTTTCGGTCCTAAATAACCATAATCGGGCAATAAACGTCAATTTTCGTTTTATGTAAAATGATACGTCATAAATACATACGTGTATATAAATATGATGAGAGAAAATTTGAAAAATTACTAATTAAAATACAAACGAAAACACATTAAAATGTATGTGAAAACTATCACAGCTATCAAACAGAACTAGACGGAAAAGAAATTAAGGACGCACACTATCCGTCTAGTGCGTCTTCGAATATTCCGGTGTCTCGGTAGCGACGAATAGTGTAATGGACTGTAGATTTTGTCACTCCTAATTTTTCAGCTATCACACGCACAGCATGTGCTTCCTTGGGAATATGACAATAGCCGATCTCTTTTCTACACTAACTTATCGACCCACGTGAAATTGTACAACCCTATCGACTCACCCCTCTATTTTAAACATGCTTGTCGGCGTTTCTTCAAAAATCTTTATTATCTGCTATTAGTTAAATTAAATTTTCTTTTTAATAGGCTTATTCTAATGATGATTTTCGTCTTAAATACTTTGTTATTATGCTTACTTTATTGTAGAAATTTTTACAATAATGTTAAAAGTATTAAATATTGAATTTTCAAAATTATACTAATTGTCCTAACATCAATGGCCGGTAGTGTAGGTGTTGGCAGATTAATACGTATTAAATGTAATAAAAAAGATTTGTCATGAAATATTAATCGACTTACGATTTTACTTTGTGATTAATGCAACTTTGTGAAATATTTATGTATATGTATATGGTTGTGTCTCATGTGTGCTATAGGTTAATTAATTGTTTGTTAATTCGTACTCGATAAATTGCTTGCAAAAATGACTATACTCTATTCAACGAGCAGATGGAGTATTGAGATGATAATCTAGCTCCATACATATGTAAAGCCGGTTTTTGACTTATTTTAATATAATTTTCCAAATTTATATTTTTTGTAATAGACTTTTCCTTAGTTCTTTATCAACGAAGAGAAACTGGTTTTCAGATTGTGCATTTAAGTACCACGTACTTTTTATACTCCATCTGTTCGGTGAATATTATATAGCTATTTTAATGTAAAATTTTGTCGTTATCAAGCGTAGTACGTTTCCAAATCAATGGAAAATAATAATTGATAAAAGTCGAAAACAATATTGTGAAATCGCTTGTGTCCACACTAAAAAAAAAATTATTCCGTGTTATTTTCTTCGAGATATCTTAGTTTCGATGTTGTTTTTCATGCAGTGATTGCATTCTTGTCGATACATACACGGTACCGAGAGACAATAAATAATAGAGACGTAAGCAGAGATAAGTATTGACCCCTTGTGGCGTGGTAGCCGATGGCGAAACATGGTCAACATCAAAAAACATATTTATCTTGAAGGAATGTGATAATTCTGGAATATTAATGAAAATAATTCTGTGGTTATGACTTTATAAATATACTCAGAGAAGAATAGAAATAAATCAGGCTCGACCAATCTGCAGATGACAAATTAAAAAAAAAAATAAAACTTTTTTTTAATGTTTCGTTTTAAACAATGAAGTTTTGTTAAATATTATGGAATTAGAAAAATGAATATGTGAATGCTGTAAAAATTATTAAAAACAAAACTAAAATAAAATGTAATGAGAGATAATTTAAATTAAAAGCAATTAATATCTACAGCCAGGTGCGTGTGATATTTGATAAATTAGGTGCAAGTTATAAGTTCCGTTCCAAATTTTGCTGATACGGCTGCAACTTGTACTCTAAATGGATTTTCAACAACACGTGGCAGCACTGCATTCTCCCTTTGCGGCTTTGAGACGATTTTCAAACTCAGCTTTAGATATTATTATAGATATATATCAAAAACACGTAGGCCAAAGAATGGAACCTTGTGAAACACGCATGTTCAGACGAGTTAAAAATTTGTCCTGCGTTGTGATATATGTGGCCAGGCGCGTATACAGGGGGGAGAGAGAGGGAGTAATACCCTTTTTTTTTGGTGAAATAAGTAATTTGACAAAACATTATATGTATTTATGAGATTTAATCAAAACTGTTTTTTGTTAATTCTATTAGTTGTCTGCGAATTGTGAAACCACAACAATAGAACTACTTACATACTATGAGATTCAAAATGATTGTCGTAAAAAAAAACTGTTTTCCGGAAAAATTTATCTATACTTATTACCAATTTAATGAGCGAAGTTAGCTACATACAAATTTCATACATTAAATGAATTTTCTTGACATTCAGCCACATTGGCGTTCGTGTTGTAGTATCTTTCGATTATTTATCTTATATTTTTGAAGCAAGTTATTTTCAGCACGATAATGCTCCAGCACATACTGCTCGACAAACCTGCCAATATCTTCAACAGTTTTTTGCTGACAGGTTCGTTAGAGCACAAAGATGGCCACCAAGATCGCCTGATCTAACCCCATTAGATTACTTCATGTTTGCTATATAAAAAATAGGATCTATAGAAACCGCGTGCATACCATAGAAGAACTGAGAGATACAGTTTTGTCACTTAATAATTATACTAATTGTATGTTATAATTTAAAGTAATAAATAAATTTAGTTAAACACCAGTTAGTATTGAATTGTAAAATCATAATTTAGTAAAGTTAAATTAATTACATTTCATTTTTACAAGCAGAAACACCGATGTATAGTCGTTTATATAATGCGAGTTCAAATATAGGTTACGTTTTCCTTATTTATGACAGATCCGTTTACTTTCTTGTGTTCCAACACTGACTTAGTTCAAACCTTCATTACAAACACGCGGCATATACCTACACCCTGTTACTATCTATAGGAGCGGATTTGACAATCTTTTTGAATCTCATAGTAATTAAACACATCTCAAGCATGTACTGTGAATTTGTAAATACGCTTCTAGTATTTCTGGCGACGATGATCTTATCGTCGCGAAGAAGTTGAACCATGAACGTTCTTATCATTATCAGGTTAACGTAAAACCGAGTTTTGCTCATCTATAAACAGCATTATTCTATTTTCAATTCTAAAATAATATTATCGCCATTTCTATTGTGCATTGAAACATATACTGTAATAACTTTCATGTTGATCTTGACAATCAAAGACACTATTTACAACTACAAGGTACTAACTGTAGTGACAGAGAATACTTTTTGACGCAATTATTTCAGATATTCCCTTTTTGTTTGATAGTGGAAGACATTTTTTTTTATTCACAAATAGTTCTCTTATCTTTTTCAGACCCCCTATGTATGTATAATATAAACAAAAGGCGTACCTTTTACTACTTGAGTTTGCTTATATAGAATTAATTTATGTAATGGGTAAGAGTAAGTAAATTTACGAAAAATTAATAATACAAAGCCTTCATTTTATTCCGAAGGCCACGTGATCCAAATAACTCCAGTTCAGTGCTCCGGATTATTACTGACTTCTCATTCCTGATTCAATTACTATGGCGAATCTGAAACGAATTTTATCACAGATAATACAGCAACATACATATTTATTTATTCGTGTGTGAGTCATTAATTACATGGCTTTCGGAGTAATTTGAATCCTCTGTAGATATCGAGAGAGAAATTAGTAGAAAGTAATGTAGAG
Source organism: Protaetia brevitarsis (assembly GCA_004143645.1). Taxonomy (NCBI): domain Eukaryota; kingdom Metazoa; phylum Arthropoda; class Insecta; order Coleoptera; family Scarabaeidae; genus Protaetia; species Protaetia brevitarsis. The sequence continues at coordinate 54,059 of RXPK01002763.1, read as the reverse complement.
AAACGTATTTTAAAGTAATTGTAACACTTTAGACTTTAGTTGACATGCGCAGATTGTGAAAAAACTTTTTTGTTTGCTGTACGGAGTCTGTTTAAAAAGTAATGTTCATATTATTAAAAAAATAGCTGACAAAAATTTGTGTATTTTGAGTTGCAAATTGTTTTTTTCATTAATCTCGTTGATCAGGTTAGAAATAAATTATTTGGTTTTAAATAAACTCTGCATAGTGAAAGTAGTTTGCTTACAGTAATAAATAGGGGCTTCTATTTGCTTTTCAGATACCACTCTAAATTTTTTCAAAGCGGCTTTTTTTTCTGTTTTCAGAAAAAAATTAAAAATTAGAGAAAATATTGTTATACCTATGAAACAAGATAACTTATAAACAATGTAGTTTCATTATAATTCTTTTATAAAAAGTCAGTACTGTACAGTTAAGAAATTTAGTATTTACTATACAGGTTGTCTCGAAAATAGTTAAAACACATTTACTTCGTTTTTTAAAATAGAACACTAATATACAGGGTGATCCAATAGTGTGGCAAAGTAACATAACACCCTTTCTGTAGAACATCCAACAAAATATTATATACAATAATTGATCGGAAGGGCTTTAGTTTAAAATTATCTGACGATATACAGAGTGTTCAGTAGAAGAGTAGCGCTAAACGACTCAATTTTTTTATTTATTTTTAAAGATTTAAATATTGCATTTGGAGCAGGTTTACGAATATAAAATGTTTTTTTTTTTATTTTCGATTGCTGGGTTGCCAAATTATTGAGGAAAACGTTTAAATTAAGAAATGACGCTGTCCCTATAATAAAATGGGATTATAATCTACAGCGTGTTTTTTTTTATAGAAGGACAAATGTATTAACGTTTAAGTGTCATTTACTTCTGTTTTTTGTTTTTAAATGGAATACTTGTATTCCTTGTGTTAACATGATATTTTACTTAAAGCTAATACTTTATGACGTTTTCGAAATCAAGGACCAATTATTACTGAATTATTTATGATATTTATTAATAGGCTTTGGATAAAAATGACATTTTTGCTTCATTCTGTAATAAGAATAAAGCCTTCAAATGTTTCAAGTTTCAAATCCTTTAAATTTTACTTTTCTTCCCAATTAAAAAATTATAAAGTTAATTAATATTTGTCCTTTTACGCAATATCTTAAGGAATCAATTTTCTTTAATAAAAACTCCCATTTGGCGTCTTCTAAATCTCCTACATCAACCTATCGTTGATTTCAACAATCGCAAAAATAATTGAATGGTCTCGGCTAATCACAGCATCTTCTAAAATACAATACTGTCACCGCATCGCTCTAGCAGCTGTTATTTATAAAAGCACTTATAAATAACCCTCAAACGATTCCCAACTTTTTTGTTTTGTTTGTACGTTTGCTAAATGAGTATCTTGTGTCTGTCCGCCAAGTCATTCTTAGTTAATCATATAATGACGGTGACAAACATTTATTTGATTGGAAACGGCCTGATAACGTATTTTATCGTTTATTTGTTTTGAACTTACATCACAAACTCCCAATGTTAATCAAAGAGGTGTGTTCATGATTGTATTGAGTTTATGTTTAATATTATCCGAAATCATTTATATAAATAAATATCAGGGCTTATTTATGTATCATTAATTATGTTCGTTATTATGTCTCATTTCTTTATTAATTTTTTTTTGTTTCAAAGGAATACAAATGCGTTTTCGTTCAAAATTTTATACTATTTTGGATATTTTTAGAATAATATCGCATTGAGTGTCAAGAAATACAAGCGGCTGTTATCTAAATTTCTTATTTTATCATTTTCACAACCATTTTGTTGCTGTCTTCTTTATACAGGGTGTATCAGATATAGAGGTAAATATAATAATATGTACCAGGTGTAATCATATACAATCAAAAAGTCTTAATGTACAGGGGGTCTATCTGTAAGCATTAACGAGAACGAGAAAATATTTTATAAATGCCGTAGGCTAGAGCCGCACCTGTGCCCAACCTAAATGCTGTCCCGAGTATACCCCCACATACCACTATCATTCAGCCATTACCGCTGTTAGTTTTGTGTGGATCGCCGCTTGGAGTGCAAACCACTTCGAACATTTTATTTAAATTCTTCCCGTCTCGAAAAAACGATCCTTTTCAGGACCATCACGATTTCATATAAAGAAAATCGAAGCTTGATCCATCGGCAAAAGCGCGGGAATGTATAGATTCATTTTCGCGCGACATCATAGTAAAAAGGCGTGTTTGCAAATTTTCTGTATCTACATTTATTTCTGTGTAATTCGATTCAATTCATTTTGCGTTATTTGACTAAATAAATCCAAAAGAAATAACTCAGATTCATGTGGTACCATTTATTAACAACTAACTCTCAATTCGACAAAGCAAAAGAAAAATATTTACGTTTTTTGTAACTACTGAAGTCGCATATCCGGTGAAACTCGAACGTCTTATCAGGATATTAAAAATAATACTTTGTAGACTTACGTAGAATGCTCTTAACAAATAAGGAATGTTTATTTTATAAAAAGAAGAAATTTAAAAATGCTTCAGTTTTGCTATTTTTAACAAGGGCTTTATTTATTCAGAATGACGTTAAATGAACTTCCGGCATACCATTAAGAAGAATACTAAATGAGTGCAATGTATTTATACATAATACCACGTTTAGCGGGTGCTTAACATGACGTTTCCTTGCATCAGGCCCGGGCTAAAGAATTTTTGGCTCTAAATTTTACTTTTTTTTTCTTTAATGATGAAATCCGGTTTTGGTGGGTTTGTGCTTTATATGTTGTGCAGTTAACACCCAAGCAAAATTTACTTTTTTATTTGATACACCCTGTATAAACTAAGACTTTGGTTTAAAATGCTGTTTTTTATAAAACCAAATATAAAACTTGACGATATATAAATATCTTTTGTTTTAAATAAATCACTCTGCATACAAAAACGATTGAATATATATTTTTTAATATACAGGCTGATCATCAATGTATCCCATATACTTGGTATATGAATTCAATGGCTAATTTTAAGCTAAAATGATTCTATTCACTTTTTCAGAATTCCTAAAGGTTCTTGAAATATCGTGGTTTGAAACTGAAATAAATTATAAAAATATGGTTTATTTTAATAAAAGCTTAATACAATTATTAAAACTGCTTAATGACTCCCGCCTTGGGCCATTCATAACTCAATCTTCCTAATATGAGTTTGTGTTTGACCTGCTTCCATTGTCTGTTGAATTGCTTAAATACGACGTTTCGGCGGTATTTCACTGTACGTCATCAAGGTAGCCCTCATAAAGATTGTGTTTTGCCGATTCCATAATTGGCGACGGAAATGCATTCATTTTTGGAGATAAATTGCCTATGCGTTTGTTGTACACAATGTTGTACAATACAGAACAAACACAGTGTACACATTACAGTACATTTGAAGAGGAATGCCCTCAAATAGTACAGCTAGTTCGTTCTTCGAAAAAGCGCCGATACACTTCGCTGTTCTAATTTAAATTTTCGTCGACGATGTGTGGTCCAATAACTTTATTATTATTAATTGTTCCAGCCCAAAGGTTTAGGAGGAATCTTCTTTGTAAATAGGTTTCGCAAACAGCATGAGTGTTTTCGATTGCACCCATATTTATCGTGGAAATCATTGATCCAATCTCTTGTAAATATAACTTCGTCCTTAAAAGAGTATCCAGATTATTGGTCCACCATTCACAAAAGACAAAGTATTAGTGAGTGTCGTGCCTTCAACTTTTTAGCTATAGCAACCAACTTTCTTTCTTTTTTTGTTTATTAAATGTCAACCTTATCTTTTTCCCCAACATTCTGAATGAGGGTTTATGATTTATGGAGTTATTTGCACTGCATGAGTCAATGCAGAACCCTCTTTTGAAATGTAAATAAAAATTACTTCATAGAAGAAAGTTTGCAGTAGTAGTAATTAAAAATTAATAACAGATAAACTATAATTATACAACAGCCTGAGGTAACCGGGGTTCCTGAAGATCGTGTTCAAGTCTCGTCCATTAACCATAGATATAAATACTCTAACCAAGTTCATATAGAAGCGAAATAATTTAAACAGTTATTGACAGATATCACTTGCATGTTCAAATTCAGGTTGGAGCCAAACCAAACTACATTTTATCTGACAGCGCCATCTACCTAGGAGAAGTTGTGCCAATATATACAATGTGTTCCCTGATAGATTGAACAATAAGGAAAAAAAAAAGGCGAACTTAACGCAAAAATGTCATTCTTTATAAAATTGTTTAATTGCCTTAAAATCGCCAATTCTGAAACAAAAATCTAAATATTTGTTTTTAGCAGCTGAGAAAATAACAAAAACATGCTTGAGTTTAAGAAAAAAACCTTTTATTTTATTCAACGTTGTATCCTTCAACCTCTACACACTTTTCAGCTCTTTCATGTACATTTTTTTAATAAACATTGTTGGGTGAGTAGAGTATATGGATCGATGATTTTTCCATACATGAAACCACACCACACGTTAATAAAACTAAGATTTTCTCCCGGACAAAATCTACATTGGTTCTAAATGTCGCTTCATCAGAGAAAATATATTTTTTTGCAGAAATTTCGATTTACAGATTAATTTTCTCCTACCCATAAGCAAAAGTTTAAACGCAAAGCATATGTAACTGGGCAGCCCCTTTTTCGTAAGATAATTTTGGATTTGTTTCTACAGAATCCAGAGCCAATATTGTGGCAGTATCTTCTTCTACGAATATCCTTTTTGTTTTCTTCTTGTCATGTATGTTACCTGTCCTTTCAAATTTTTTCCACCAAATATCGTAAATCATTAACGCATGCTTCAACATTAGGACACTTCTGCTGCAAAGTTATAAGAAGCCCCACCAGTTCCATTACATTGAATGAGATAAACTCTCGGTTATAAAGTTAGCATTGCTTTTAAGTAAGGCTCAAAGTATTTTTTTACAAATGCGTAATGACATTGACAAATATCACGTAACTTGATTTATCTACTTACAGTTATTTGCACCAGTTTTTGCTAATAATAAACTTAGTTAAGTAGAGGCTCAGCTTAAGGTGAATATGTTTTGTACCGTCGAAACTAGGAATAAAGCTTAGCTAAGTATTGAAAACGGATGGCAACAGTGTCAGACAGTGTGAAAGTGACTTGTAACTTGTAAGTTTTTGACAGAAACACACAGAAAGAAGGAGAATGTTGACTTTTAATTCTTGATACGAGTTTTCGAGTTTTGATTATTGTTGTCAGGTCAGTCTCAGGAATATTAACAGCTGATTCATAAAAGCAACACTATTATTGCTGAAAATTTGTTGTTTAATTAGATAAAACATAATAAACTGTATGCATTCGTGGTCATAGGAATGGTTATTTCATCTTAGGTTACATGGTAAACTTAATATTATTTTTTATACCTACTCACACATCAAGGATATTCAATTTCAGCTTCAATCAGGTTAGTATAAATAATGTTGTACATTTGGTTACCCTAAATCGCCGAAAAAATTTAGTTCGTCAAAACGTATGAAAATATTCTGCCCTTTCATTACTTGTCTAGGTATACCACAAAAAAATATATTTAACTCATCCAATTCATATCATCTTCAACATTATTTATTTATTAAGATTATTACGTGCCCATTTTATTTCATAAATGTACAAATAATAATATATCCCACAACAAAGAAAAAAACACCGTAATACAACAAATAAAAGTCTTCTTTCACTTGCCGCAATACTTGCATTTGAAACCAAAAGTGAGGTTAACTAGTCCTTAGACAGTGGATGCAAAACGAAATCATAGTTTAGATCTACTTAAGTCTTAAGTAAAGCTAAGTATAACCGGTGCAAATAGCCATTAGATTATCAGTTATCATGGAAACAACAGGAAAATAACCAAAAAACATGAAACTTAGAAACCTTTTTACTTAAATCTTAGTGTGTTTTTTGTAATTTTCTCAGCTGCCTAAAAAGGATATTTAGATTTTTCTTTCAGAACTTAGTGATTTGGGTGACAAAAGATTTTATAAAGAGCGACATTTTGCGTTAAGTTCCAAATATGTTTTTTCCCTCTTGTTCAATCCATCCGGGGACACACTGTATATGAAATGCATAAAGCAAATAGCATTGTAATGTAGCATTTTTAGATATACTATGTATATAAGTACATTTAATACTAATATAACCTTGACTTATGATTGGCATAAAAGATTTTTGTGAAACATGCTATCTCTTGGCGAATATGTTTTTGAGTTTGAACAATGGTACTTTATTCTCGCTAGATATCCAGGGTTCCCCCACCACTTTTGGATGTAGGAACGCTAGTGATATCTAGATTCTACATCGAAAATCTTGGATACTTTTAAGCGCAACACATTTCCCGTAAACTTGCTCAGTCAGCTCAATGTACTTGTGTCTATACTCACGGTTTCAGCGATATTTATCTAAGCGCTTCTAAGGAACCTGACAGCACATAAATAAAAATGGGAACATTAATTAAGAAAGGTTAATAATGCATTTTTTAACACAGTTATAAGTACATTGTCTTACATTTTGCCACTTTGTAGATGAAAATAGAAAGATATAAAGAATAACACATTGTTCTAATATAATAATAATTAATATTAAAGATCTATTAAAAAACGTATACATTATGTGGTATCATCCTATTTAATTTGATTGCTAATAATGCCATCAAAATCTGCCCAGCTTGCATGATTATTAAGGGAAAAGCGTAGAAAATAATTATATTTTAATATTTACGTAATGTTATACAGGGTAACCAAAAAATAAAAATAACCTAAATATTTTCACAATTATTATTAGAGAAAATAAATTATTTTTAACATTTACGTAATGTTATACAGGACCAACCAAAAAAAAGAAACTAATCTAAATATTTTCACAATTATTATTAGAGAAAATAAATTATATTTTAACATTTACGTTTATGTTATACAGGGTCAACCAAAAAAACTAACCTAAATATTTTCACAATTATTATGAACATTGAGATTGTAGAATTAATTTGTTTGTTTGATCAAGTTTCACAAGATATTTGTTCTCCAAAACTCTTTTCTGTTATTATATTTTAATATTGCTTTGTCGGAAATGACAAATCGGCAGTTATAATGTTATTTTTTTGTTTTTTAATGTTGACATTTTTGTGTTATGTAATTGACAATTACGCTTTTCTCTTTTATTTCGTCCGCTAACCTTTCACGTATTGCCGCTTTTACCCCATTCGCTTATTTGAACACCATCAAAGCCCCCTCCTCCAGCTCCTTCCTCCCGGGATGCATCTGTCAAATTGCAAAGCGAGCCCTCTGTCGACAGAGTCGGGCGCCCATCTCGGCAAACTGGTCGCGAACATGCTCTCCGTGCCGGCCGCGATCACATCATCACCATGGACCTGCACGCCTCCCAGATCCAAGGTTTCTTCGACATACCCGTGGAAATCTCTACGCGGAGCCGGCCGTCCTCAAGTGGATCAAGGAGAACATCGTCGAGTGGAGGAACAGCATAATCGTATCCCCGGACGCGGGCGGAGCCAAGAGGGTCACCTCCATTGCCGACAGGTTGAACGTGGAGTTCGCCCTGATCCACAAGGAGCGCAAGAAGGCCAACGAGGTGGCGTCGATGGTGCTGGTCGGTGATGTGAAGATAGGGTGGCGATTCTGTCGACGACATGGCGGACACTTGCGGCACGATATGCCACGCGCGGAGAGATTGATGGAGGCGGGCGCCACCAAGGTCTACGCCTATTGACGCACGGAATCTTCTCGACCGCCATATCTAGATCAATAACGCTTGCTTCGAAGCCGTTGTGGTTACGAATACGATACCTCAGATGGTCACATCGAAGGAGTGTCCGAAAATACAGGTTTGTTTATTGTATTTATAGAAACCAAAAAAAAAAATGTGTATAAGAAGAAAAACGTTCAATATTTTCAAGACTAACATGTTTCAGCTTAAAAAAAACCATCTTCAGGTCATAAAACGGCGTACTAAGAAACCTAAATTGAAAAGCCAAAATGGACATTCAATAAAACGGCAGACAAAAGAAACAAACGTAACAAACAACAAATTAAATTAAATGTGAGCAGTGCCACGGATACAGAATCAAGACTTCAGTTAGTTCAGATCAACTGTCTCTTTTGTCTACCATATTTCAATCTTGAATGTCATTTCTGACTTTTTAGGTTTAGATATCGCACCTGAGTTTTTGTTGGTTGGGCCTATTTCCATCGTTTGTAGGATTTTGATCATCCGACGTTTCGGCAAGTTCGTCTACTGTCGTCATCAGGGTATTCCTGAAGAGGGCTGTTTCTTGCCAAACTCATTATTTTGCAATTAATTTGACAGATATGTGCGAGAACCATTCTTTTTTTTTAGTCCTGTGTGAGACTCAGAGAGAAACTCGGTCTCGAAATTCGAATATTTACTAATCTAACACTTAATTAATCACGTCAGCAATCGGGGCACAGAATATTGCATCACGTTCCCTGCGCATATACAGTAGCGGACAAAAGTTAAGCAACTTCTGCGAAATATGTGAGCTTACTTGTGAATAGTCAAAGTAATAAAGGGATCTGACGACTATAATATCAATTTTAACAGATCGTATCCTTACACAAAGAGAAAAACACGTATTTGATGTTATATGCTTTAATTTAAATAATATATTTTTTTTTTCGTAGTAAATAACGTACAATTTATAAGTGACAAAGTTTAAGCAACTATATTACTTTTCTTTTCCAACCAAAAAATAATTCTAAACTTATTTATATAAATATTAATATTTTGTGGCACTATCCTTGTTTTTTGATAACGCTGCGCACCGTCGAGGCATAGATTCTCTATCAAATTTTGCAAGAATTTGCAGATCAGTTTGTTTGCCATTCCGTTGATAATGCCTCAAAACGTTGCGAGCGGCGTTATTATACCTTTTGTTGTTTGCTAGTCTTCGCTTACAATCTCCACAAATTCGCAATAGGGTTGAGATCTGGAGATTGACTTGGCCAAGAAATAAACTTCTTTGCTCAGTTAACCACTCCTAACGACCTAACAGTATGCTTAGGATCGTGATCGTGCTGACAATGCCAACGAATGTGGCATTTCCATTCAGCAAATGGCAACATTATGCCTTCTACTATAATATTTCTATACATAAATCTATCCATAATGCCATTGATGCGATGTAGGGAGCCCATTCCACTACCAGAAAAGCACCCCCACACCATCACATTACCACCTCGCATGCTTAACGAGTTTCTGACAATTCTTCTGACCTTAGTGGCCACTGTACCTCTAACTTGATATCTTTGTATCATTCGTGATACTATCGACTTGTGTTTTTTAAAATGTTTACTTAAAGTTGCTTGTGACACTCCTTTTTCGTATTGCTGCAATCGATTTTCACGGTTAAATTCCATTACTTTTCGTGCATAGCCGCTTGGAATATTTACAAATTTGTCACGTACGTACTCAAACCCTATCGCATACTAAAGAAGAATGCAGCACACAAGCAGTTTATTGATTAGAAAATGTAAGACTTCAATATGAAATTAATAAAAAGTTTGTAATATACAAAATGATATATTCTCAATTACATTTTGATATCTCTTTTGATTAGCTAAAAATACTATTTGTGTGGAGTTGCTTAACTTTTGTCCGCTACTATATACTGTAGCTTAAATATAGGTTGTGAGATAGGCTATATCTGTCTCCCCGATTGGCTGAATGGTCAAGTGTTGACTAGTCAATATTTAGGCATTTCGAGACCGAGTTCGAATCTCCACAGGATAAAGAAACAAATTGGTCGCGGATATATTTGTCATAAATAATTGTCAAATAATGAATTTGGGCAAGGAACAGTCCTCTTCAGGGCTACACTGATGACGAAGTAGACGAACTTGCCGCAATATCGATTCAATCAAAATTCTACAAACGACGGAAAATTAGCCCAAACAACAACTCAAGTATTCATCCATCGTCAACAATCTCTCGTCAAGATTTAGGTTTCGTACTACGACGTTTTTCAGACCTGAAGATTGCTTTTCTTAAGCCGAAACATGTAGTCTAGATATTATATCGAAAACTTTTGGTGAATGTAAGCACGTGTTCCTTCTTATACACTTTTTTTACATACCACATTCATGGATTTCAATATAGAACAAAAGAAAATACCGAAGAATATTTTTTATGTAGCACCTGAGTAATACAAAGTAGGGTTTAGCACAAGCTAGCTCATCGAGGCTTCGATACGTTTCGCATACGTCACCAATATGCCTCGTTACCATACTCTCTAATAATTATGTTAACAGACAGTATGCGGTTTTTCTATCTTTTTGTTTTAAATTAAAAACTACATTTTGTCATTGTCCCATACATACAAACACGACGTGATCTTATTTTCTATTGGTGCATCTGATAAGCACAGATAAGGTGCTGCAGGCCCGCATATATTTATGTAAAACTAAATAAATAATGTTTAAGCAGTTAGAAAAAGCATTTTTGAATTGTTTTATCAAGTGTTACTCACGCTAACCCGTAATTTACGTGTAAATAATCTCCCTACCCGCGATTCAAAAAACAGAATAACAAAAAAAAGCCCAACTCGATAGACGATGATGCTTCGCTAGTGAGATGTAAGCGTGGCCTTGATGATTTAAGCGAAACGTATGGAAACTTTGGTGCATTAGTACGCGGTAAATGGCATACAATATACACTACCTAGCATTGAAGTTAGGACAACTAGTAAATTACTGCTGGCTAAATATAAATGACAGAAATTTCCGTTGCGATTTCGGGTGCTGTCAATGGCCGATTTCTCTTACTCAACACTTTAAGGCGTCGATCTTTCGCGAGGGTTGTTATCCGTGACGGATCTAGGCGATTCCGGTTTTCGAATGTTCCGGTGTCTCGGTAGCGACGAATAGTGTAATGGACTGTAGATTTTGTCACTCCTAATTTTTCTGCTATCATACGCATAGAATGTCCTTCCTTGTGTAATGTGACAATAGCAGATCTCTGTTCTAGACTTATCGGCTTTTCTTTCGGCATTTTTTAAATACTATTTTCAGAATCACTAAAATTGAACAACCGTATCGTAACTGGTTTACTAATAGAATAATTCACAACAAGTGCACGACACTGTAGACTCATCCCTCTATTGTAAACATGCTTGTGGGCGTTTCTTTAAAAATCGTTGGTAATGTTTTTTGTTACCTGCTATTAGATTAAATTTAAATTTTCTTTTTAATAAGGCTTATTCTAATGATGATTTCCGTCTTAAATACTTTGTTGTCATGAACTTTATACAATAATGTTAAAAGAATTAAATATTGAAAAAAATGATTTTTTAAAATTATACTAGTTATCCTAACTTCAATGACCGATAGTGTATTTTCCAATATTTAACATTATTTTTCTTAAAAACTACTTTACATAAGCTGCTAAAATATTGATATAACCACTTCGACATCAACTAGAAGAACCTATACAAATAGAACAAAATACTGGAAAAAAAAGTAAAGGCTGCCATTTGAAAAAAAAAGGAATGAATTCATCACGCTGACATGAATCATCATCTAATATATTCGAATACTGCATAAAAAAAGACTATTTGCCAAAAAAAAAAATAACTACGCTTTTATCAAATACATTTCTTACTTTACGTTGACACTTTATACAGTTTCAGCCAAAAGTTTGCAGTAGGAAACAATACATCAAAGTAATATCTAAGTTAGGGTTATAAGGTTGTGATCGTCAATTGGATTGTTTATATCCGATGTTTCAACTGTCATAAAGACTGTGGTTTTCCAATTTTACAGTTGGCGATGGAAACATATTGATCTCTCAGATATAAATTGTCTATGTGTTTGTTCTGTATTATACAGTGTACACGCTACTGTACAATACGGTCGTATACTAACTTCTCCCGAAGAACAACATCAACTTATATTCTAGTAACCCATCATTGCTAATTTCACGTCATGAAAGTGTTGCATAGACTTTCACGGCCGGAATCTACTGTAAAAAGTTTTCCCGAGCTGTTGAGCCGTAGCATTTAGAAATAGGTAAAATTGGGAAAACTTGTTATTTCTGGCTGTTTATCTTCATTTTAAAATTTAATAACCTACTGTTTTTCCTCAATTTCAGTGTATCGACGTCTCCATGATGTTCGCAGAAGCGGTCAGGCGTACGCACAACGGGGAATCTGTCTCGTATCTATTCTCCAATGTTCCGTATTGAACACTAATTTCCTTTATATTATTATAATAAATTGTTACTACTATAACTCTCTTAGATATATACATTTGCTCTAATAGATCGATCTTGTTTGTTTGTTCATTTAGAAACATTTTATTATTAATTATTATTACCATCGTTAGCTAAATTTTTTCTCCCTTTTTTTTGGAATCTCTACGTCAGAGGCATGTTTTAAATCGTCATTCATAGATGGCGCTTCTATTGATCGCCTGATATATTAAGAGAAACGCGTGATTGAATGATAACGCAAATAATCATTTATCATTATTATATGTTATTCTATTTTTTTTTTATTGTTTCTAGTGTGAAAGTAGAATGGTTGCCATATTTGAATAAATTAATTTTAGTTTATTGTAGGGTTTAAGACACGCATATTATGATGTGAAAACAAATGAAATGATTAAATACTTTTTTGACAACGTCTCTTCATCAAACTATATTATTATTATTGTTGAAGGAAATTTTTATTTTGTTCCACCTATTTTTTGTTCTGGCACTAAAATGGAATATTATATTTGTACGTTATTTTAACATGATGAAAATAAAATGCAAGATTTTTTATATAAAAAAAAATTGTTTTTATTAATTATCCTATGCGATTTTTTTTAAAGTTTCACAGCACCAATTAGAAGGCGTTTATTGTCAATATCAGTATACATGTTGCGCGATTCACTGGCGCAGGTTAGTGCCATCCGAAAGCGATATACCGTGTTGGCCACGAATTTAAGACACGACATGTAACGAGTTTAGTTATGATAATTTTTACAACCCTGCAATATCAAATTAGATCTTGTTTATTTTTCAGTGTACCTTGTAATGTTAAGAAAAAGTACCGTTATTTGGTTTTGTTTGTTTTTTACATATTCTTGCTATTTTTATTATATTATTGTAAACAAACGCGCATTTGAAGCGGCACGAATTTAAAACATATTAGAAATATCTGGTTTTTAAGTGATTGTTTAGTGTTTTTTGAAGCACTAAGGGTAAGTAATCAATGTTTCTATTTCCATTTTATGTTGGGATACATCAAAATATTTAGTTAGAAATGGCCAAAGGTACTTGGAGTTCGGATGCCGAGCGAAAACTGATCCAACAAATGAATACTGATGGAAAAACAGTAATGGAGATTTCCAAGCTACTTAAATGTTCCAGATCCAAGATTTACAACGCCCTGGAACACATCAAGCAACATGGTACCACCAAAAATGTCAAACAGCACCCTAGATCCCGAAAAACTACACCCAGGGAGGATAGCTTAATTTATAAAGCAGCTGTTAAAGATCCCTTCACGAGCTCAAGTAAAATTAAAAATGAGATTTCATCGAATTTTGGTATTAATATACCGTCCAGGACAATAAGAAGACGTCTGAATGAGAAAAACTTACGTGGGTGTATTGCACAACGTAAACCACTTGTGTCAAAAAAAAAAATTAAATCCCGACTAGCGTTTTCAAGAGAACATCTCAATAAACCGATGACCTTTTGGAAAAATATACTTTGGAGCGACGAATTGAAGTTTTGCCGCTTCGGTTCTGATGAAAAACAGTACGTATGGTGCCCTCCAAACCTGGAGCATCACCCAAAGTATACCCTTAAAACGGTTAAGCATGGTGGTGGCAATGTCATGGTGTGGGCAGCATTTGCCTGGCATGGTGTAGGTCCCATTCACAAGATTAGTACTAAAATGGACCAGCACATACTTACAAGCATTATGATACCATTCGCTGAAGACAACATGCCTCTAATGTGGAAATTTATGCATGATAATGGCCCTAAGCATACTTCACGCCTAGTGAAGAGTTACTTACAGGACAACAATATCACTGTTCTGAAGTGGCCACCTCAATCCCCGCACCTCAATCCAATTGAGAACTTGTGGAACGATGTTGAGGAGCATGTACGAGCAGTAAAGCCAACAAAAATTGAGCGATTTATAGGAAGAAATCCAAAGAGCCTGGTATGCCATTCCAAAGGAACATTGTATGGCATTAGTTGAAAGTTTACCCAGGAGATGCGCTGCTGTGATCCAAAATAAAGGATACCCCACCAAATACTAAGATTTTTTTTTTATGAAACTGAGCTTTACTTTAGTGAATTAACTTTTATTTTGCCTATGTCTTAAATTCATGACTAAGCTAAAACTTGTAATAATCTTTATAATATACAGTGACCGGCATAAATATTGTAATATATGGGATTTTTTTTTATTATTAAAATATTCCAAATTTTTCTTGGGGGGTTGTGCATGCCTAGGAAGCCCAAAATTAATTTTGACATGCGTCACGTGATCACTAGTATGGCGGTAAATTTAAAAAATATGATGTTAATCTCTAAAAAGTGAGGTTAGATGACATGATATCCAAAAAAGTTATTTGAAAAAATGGTTTAGAATTCAATTTTGAGGCTGTGTGCAAATTTTTGTAAAGATACTTTAAAAAAAATCACAATTTTTCCAAATTTTGTTTAATTGAATTACATATTTCAATTTTTTTCGTTTTTAGCAGCTCAACGGCAGTAATATTTCTGAATTTGGCTGATATTCAAACAATTTTGTCAATTTTTGTATAATTAACAGAGCGAAAACTTGAAAGTACGTTTTCAGTATGACAATTGTTGTTGCAAGGGACTGTATATAGTACTAATAAATGAAAGTTCACAGACATTTTCATTCTAAACCACTTTAGCATTATCTTTATTGAAAATTATAATACCTTTTTTTTGTTTTCTACATTAAAGTGAAAACCGTTAATCCAAAACTGGTAACACTAGATGCGTCCACCGAAGGCATTAAAGTAGATTTTGAAATTAGAGAACAACGAATAATAAGCAGTAACTAAAATAAAAATGGTAGTAATTGCTTGTGTATTTGCCAAAAAATTAAAATAGTTTACTACATTATTTTGTTGTTTTAATTTCAAAGCCTACCTTACTTATAAGAAACAGAACGATATATGTGTCTAGCAAGTTGTCCGTTACTATTAGTTATTGTTTAAATGTTTTTGCTTAATAAGAATCCATATCATTAGTTAAAAGTACTTTATTATTAATCATTTACTTCTATTGAGTTTCAAAGACATTAAACTATTTTTATTTTACCTACTATTTATTATTCCTTGTTCTCTAATTTCAAAACCTACTTTAATACCTTCCGTGCGCGCATGTTATGAGTTATTAGTTTTAGACTAATGGTTTCCACTTTAACGCAGGAAACAAAAAAGTGTTATAATTTTCAATAAAAGTAATGTTTATTAAGTGGTTTAAAATAAAAATGTTTGTAAAATTTTATTTATTACTTCTGGATACAGTCCCTTGCAACAACAACTGTCATTACGAAAATGTACTTTTCATAGTTTTCACTATGTTAATTATGCAAAATTTGACAAAATTGTTTAAATATGAACCAGATTTAGAAATATTACTGTAGTTGAGCTGCTAAAAACAAAAAAAATGGGAATATACAGTCGCGAGCAAATGTTATAGGCACCCTAAATTTTGGGCGAATATCACAGTAAGAAATGAGAAAATAAAAACTTGTAGGTAATACATTATAAATATTTTAGTATTTTAAGAGATCTTATTAAATTTGTTGCATATTAGAGTAGTTTTTACTACAGCTATAATACTTTTTAGATGGGAGGGGAAAGTGAACTTCTCGAAGACTTAAAAATATATAAAAAAAAATAATATATTTAACAAAAGGTATTCTATAAAGACTATTGTGTAACCATAAAGACGATATAATAAGCGTTGAAATAACTGCCACAAAAAAAATGCAAGAAACATGTGAAACCCATTAAGTTTGTCAGAGGTGCCTATAACATTTGCTCGCGACTGTATAATTCAATTAAACAAAATTTGGAAAAATTGTGATTTTTAATTTTTTTAAAGTATCTTTACAAAAATGTGCACACAGCCTCAAAATTGAATTCTAAACATTTTTTTCAAATAACTTTTTTCCATATCATGTCATCTAACCTCACTTTTTGGAGATTAACGGCATATTTTTTAAATTCACCGCCATACTAGTGGTCACGTGACGTGTGTCAAAATAGATTTTGCGGTACCCAAATATGCACAACCTATCCCCCAAAAAAAGTTTTAGTATATTTTAATAATAAAAAAGTTTCCCATATGTTGCAATATTTATGCCGGTCACTGTATAAATAAAAATTCATAACAATATATGTATAGGTTAACAAACTATTGTTAATTTTTTTGATAAGATGTAAAAATTATCAGAAATATATAAGTGAAATGTCGTGTCTTAACTTCGTGGCCATCACTGTACCTATATATAAACAAGGATTTGGTTATCGCCTACATTCGTTTGGTGTAATAAATCGTACAAAAAATATTATTATTATAAAAATATATATTTCGCCCATACTCTAAGTGTAATATGTATATGATAAGAATGGAAAAAAAAAGATATAATAATAAAGGCAATAACAACAATCATGCACTAACTGGTGAATTTGAAAAACCTCAATTTTGTCTCGGTCAACGTTAACAGGAAGTCAGCTCGCGCGGTCCTGACACTATTCAGATCTAAAACCGATTCTTTCGCAGGCACCGAACCCACTTTGTTCCCATTATTAACGTTCCACAGCGACACGATCCGTTGATCTTCGATGTACGCCGCCGCATAGTCACTTTTATTCGATAAGAAACACGTCCTCGTGAGCTGGCGCTGCATATTCCCCCCACGAAACGTGTGCACGACATTACACGTGATATTATCGTCTTGCTTGTAAAGTGCGCAGAGGGAATGCCTGGCGTAAGGGAAATCTAGGATTAGGCCTGGACGATAAGAAGAGGTGATCGTTGTCTTTGTGACAAGTCATCGAAACGAACGGCCCTTCAACCGGCAGCGGATAGCGCAGAGGTTCCTGTTGGGTGTTCTCGAAAGCCCAGATCGAGTTCAACTTGCACGAGATCACTGCGCCGAAAGGGAACACGTTCGAATGTCTGAGGGAATGCACCGAAACGACTGGCGAGAAATCACCTTGAACTTGTATTGCCTGAATCGGTTCTGTCGGCTTCCTGATGTCGAACTTCAAGACGGATCCTTGTTGCTGGCCCACGTATAGGTTATGATCGTAATTGGCGTCCAACAGCACGACCACAAAGGGTAACTCCCTTCGATCGACATGATTATCCTATTCGTATTTGCGTCGAACATCTTCGCTTTCTTGTCGATGGAGCAGCTCAGCAACCACGGTTTGGAGTCGTGAAATTTTATATCGCGTATGACATCGGCGTGCACCGGTACGAACGCTGTCGGTTTGAAGTTCGTTATGTTTAATAATTTTATACCGAAACCCGGATATAACGGGCTGCAAGATTTCACCGACACTCCTATCATATCCAACTCCGCTTTCGAGTCTAACACCCGGCAATTGCTATTCCTGCCGAGTTCGATCGTCTTTGCTTCGGACAGGCTCACGATTTCCGGAGAGGATCGACATGGTTCGTTCAGCGTTCGCTTGGTGTACGTCATGGCTTCTAATCTTTTCTTGTATTCCTCCTTTTCTTCTGTTAACATGTGTATGCGGCATGTCGCCTTTGCTAACTCTGTTAGTATCTTATTTTTTTCTTCGTTTACTTTTTCCAATTCCTTTTTTGTTATTGTTAATTCGGTGGTATCCATCGCGATGACTTTCCTCGCATAAATGTAACGAATATCATTCCAGGAAACCTGTAATAATGAAACGATCATTAATAATATAATAATATTTATTGTCGCAAAATTGCAATATGCAAACTTTGACAGTGTCCAAATACAATATAAAATATAGCTAATAAAGCACATACACACAATTTAAATCTGAATACACGTACCAAACTACAAATAAGAATGTGGTATAAAATAAAATACAAACATAGATGATACCCAGTGGCGGTTTCTGTATAGGAGCACGTGAGCACGTGAACCCTCTAAACAAATGCTCGATTACAAACTAATAAAATCCATTACTCGATCTTAATATATTCGTGAAATATAACGCAGCGAAACGAATAAACGATGCGACGTTCCTTTCTATACATACAGTCGCGAGCAAATGTTATAGGCATCCTAAATTTTGGGCGAATATCACAGTAAGAAATGAGAAAATAAAAACTTGTAGGTAATACATTATAAATATGTAGTATTTTAAGGGATCTTATTAATTTGTTGCATATTAGAGTGTTTTTAGTACAGCTATAATACTTTTTAGATGGGAGGGGGAAAGTGACATCTCGAAGACTTGAAAAGATATAAAAAAATAATACATTTACAAAAGGTATCTATAAAGACTATTGTAACTATAAAGACGATTATATAAACGTTGAAATAACTGTCACAAAAAAAATGCAAGAAACATGAAACCCATTAGTTTTGTCAAAGGTGCCTATAACATTTGCTCGCGACTGTACGTATGTACATCGCGAGCAAGCGACCGACGACGGAGCACGTGCGCCGAATAGGCGGGACTACGTTGATTTTATCCAATGCCTAGCCGCATAAAGGACGTAGCAGTGGTGGGGGGGATACGGCAGATTCCATATGAATGGTGCACAAATCGATCGACATCAACGTTCAGATATCGTGCTTTACGGATAAACTATATTATATATGTTTTGTTTATGAATGACTTCACAGGCCGTAACTACCATAAGAACTAATACTGTTTGTTGGTGAGAGTTTTATAATGAAACCAAGGGTGTGTAATTATTTTAATTTATTAAATAACATACTGCTGTAGTTTTTTATTTAAAAAAAAAACAATTATCTGAATAAATTTCTTAATTTAATGTTATTTTCATTTGAAAGTTGTTTTGATATTTTAGGATAACGGTGTATTTCTTTATACTTTAAGTTTTAACAGAATTTTCGTGACTATATATAACATTATATTATTTATTTCATTATTGCTATATTTTTCCACATTGGACGGATTTGTTTCCAGGTTTTTTTGTTGTTTCTGGCTCTCTGCTTCGTACGTGCGAGCGAGAGAGCCAGTGTGATATAGATATCGGGGTGGCTCACATGTGTTGTTTTCTTTTGCTTGGAATTTAAAAATTTTAATATATTAATCTATTAATTTGTTACTGATATTAAGCCAGTGCTCAATGTTTAATCACACTCGGGAAATTTAGAAGAGTAATTAATACAGGTCTGTATTAAATTTAATTTTATATTTTAGTTTTAGGTATAAGAAGATTTTCAAAGAATTGTAGATGGTAAAAGTTGATATAATGAACACAATAATCATGGTTGTAACAATTTAAATACTTAGTGTTAATTTATAAATATCTTAAATTTACCTTTGTAAAAAAAGGAAATTAGACAATATAATTGTTAAAGAAAAACTATCTATTTTATTTAAAACACTGATTTAAATTTTCGTTTAAGGTACTTCATCTACAGCAATACGTTTATTAAACCCGCGCACATAAAATCACAAACTTAAACTCGTAAATCTTGAACTGTTCCCAAAAAACGTACATTTCCCTCAAAGATACAAATAATAATTCATTTTTTTAGAAAAACAAAAATAAATTGGCAACAGCGCAGCCGCAGTTAAAAGCTACGCCGCATCGTTAAATCCCTCTACAGAAAGCCGACAAAGCAAAGCCGCCACTAATGCCGCTTTGGTGCAGCCGACAAACAAAAAAGAATATATATAGTACGTAAAAAAGTAATGAAATGAAATATACAGTACGTAAAAAAGATAATGAAATGCACGCAAAACAAACAAAGTAGTATTGTAAGTAAACACTAAACAATATATAAATAAGAACTATGGACGCGAACAGTTTTACTGTGCAATATTTGAAAGACAATTTTAATTCGTTTAGTTATGAACAAAAAATTCAAGTTAACAGTATGGGCAGACGAAAATCAGAACTTAATTTGACGCAAACTACAAAGGGCAAATTTAGAGACTTTACAAGAAAATTTAAGAAGGACATGTACGAAAAAAAATGATTGGATTTTAGTTAAAAATTTGCATGTTCTTGATTTTGTGAACACCCTACGTTTCCGACCACGAGCCGCCACTGATGATACATACCTACAGATAAATTCAAATACAAGTGTAATAAACTATCGGACAGAACACAGACATAACATTAGTGTCACATATTAAAAGCATAGTTATATGATGTTAAAGAACAATAAAATTTAAAATCTATATTGAAGGTTAAATAATAAAATTACAAAATTAGAGAGACCCATCGTTAAAATACTCATCCGCACAATAAAAGCTGTACTTACTGATATAAGCCTTTAATAAGTTTCTATAAGAGCGTAATGTTGTGGCGTTTTTTATATCTGAAGGCAGTGCGTTATAATACATTACGCATCTGAAGTGTAGACTACGCTTGTAGAGGCTTGTTTTATGTACAGGAACACTTATATTATTGCAGGATCGCGTTGCCATATTATTATAAATATCCTTGTTTTTTTTGTAAAAAGCTCTTCATTACGCTTATAAAACATTAGCACTTCAAATAAATACAAGGACCAAAGAGGTAAGATCCTCAGAGTTACAAGCAGGCTGAGGCACCAAGCATACACCTAATAACTTTCTTTTGAGAAATAAAAACTCTCTCTGCACACGGCGCCGATTCCCAGAAAACTATTGCGTACCTCAGACGTGACTCCACATAAGAGAAATAGAACAGGCGGAGGACATCAATGCCAACAATGCTTCTCAAGTTCCTGACAGTAAAGTACGCAGAGCTTAATTTACGCTCAAGGTCAGTGCAGTGCCTATGAAACCTCAGACTAGGGTCTACTAACAAACCAAGAAATTCAACAAACTCACTTTCTGGAATGGATCTGTTATCGTACCTAAATGCATGGGCTACTAATTACATTTGCGGAAGCTCGGAAGTGCACTAAACTAGTCTTCGATATATTCAGTCTAAGCCCGTTACACTTAGACCATTCGTTCATCATGCATACAACGTTACTTGTCCGCACAGATACCTCATCCAATGTAGAATCCGCAATAATACAGCTGAGGTCAGCAGCATACTGAGTAATCAGACACGAAGGCAGAGACACATGCAGATCGTTAACGTAAAGTACGAATAGGGTCGGACCGAGAATGGACCCTTGCGGTACACCGCATTTAACTTCTACTATTGAGGAGCAAAATTCTGTGATCTCACCATCTACAGATCCCCTAATTGAAACAACGGATCTACGATCAGTGAGGTAAGAAAAAAATACAAGTTTTACCGAATTTGATGTTGCATAACCTAAAAATATTTTTGACTATACAGGAGATTCCCCAAGTAGGAAAATGCATATTCACTCCGTTATTTTAAATGGAACACCCTATATTTTACTCTATTTTTTAATTCTACGTAGAAAAATAACAACACTTTATGTAAGCCTATTGTATGCCTATTTACAATAACAACATTGTTATTTACGGTTTTGTAAAAAAAAAAATGGCTCTGCTGCAAGCTTTCACTTAAGGCGGCGTAGTTTGAATATGCATTTGTTTTAAATATTCATATTTTTAATATCACACACATATACTTGGCTTGATACAACAGTGAAATTAAAATCAATATAATTGTATACAGATGTTCACTACAGTCCTGAACATTTGCTTCACTTCAAGGCTAAGGTAACTTATTATTTTTTTTAAATAGCAGCCTATATCTTTGGTTAAGCTAAATTATCCCCTACGCAAAGCCCTTTCAATCAATACTAAACATTTGTGACGTCTCATGGAGGATATTATACAGGATGTTTCACCAGCAGGAAGTTGCTCTATAACTCGTAAATAGTGACAGATAGGAAAAAAGTTTTTATAAATTATATTCTAAGTATCCAATGAACGATTTAAATTGAGAGGTTAAATAAGAGTTATTGTATAACTTTTGTTGAGTTATTCTCATCTTCTAATGTGCATTTATATTCAATTTATTATTATTTAAATGTTTGTGTCTACGTAATTTATTGTCATGTTTGGTGTTTTTTACGTAATCATTGACAATTTTACTAGTGATGAGCGATATTTCACGAACTGTGATTCTTTCACAGTGATTGGAGAATCACGGATCACGACCGTGAGTGGAATATTCTGAAAGCAGTGATTCGTGATTGCGGTAACGATTAACGGCGAGGCGCGACTGCGCACAGCAAATGAATGATAACCCGGATAGCCGGAGCTATTACGTCAGTGTCTTAACCTGTTCACAATGAATCGTTGAGAAAAGCTGACTACCTTTTTTTTTTTTTAGATGACTTTTTTGCAAGAACCATCCACGACCTTTTTTTTTTTTTTAGATATCACAGCCTCAGATATTCCGATTATTGAAATCTTCAGATGAAGGAAAGCCATATCATATCTAAAAAAAAAAAAAAAAAAAAAAAAAAAAAAAAAAAAAAAAAGTCGTTTTTTACAGAACTTCCGGCAAGTTTACGATACCAGAGGACCTGTAGACCTGTAATAAAAAGTATACACGAAACACGATTTGATATCGATGAGTCAATACAGTGATCGCAATCACCGTTTATAATCACCGTGATTTGTAAATCACTTTCACGACTCACAACGTGATTTAAGAATCACAGTTTCGCTCATCACTAAATTTTACCTGTTGTCGTTGATCCGAAGATGATTCCCAGATAACACGTAAGCTTACGATAAGCTTGCCACTTGCTTAACTTTACCTTGTCCAGACAAACTTAACAGTAAAAGGTTAATGCTGGGGTTAATGCAAGGTTGCGACAAAGTTATTATATCAAGGTACGGTGACTTCGTGTATTTCCGGAGTGATTCGGCGTCAATCGTTTATCGAGTATTGATTTTTTTTTGGTTTAACCGCCATTCCGCTATTCTGTCATCGACCGCCATTATTTGTTGTGTCCAGTTGTGTTGTACGCGTTTGAGCTGTTTCAGTGTATAATAGTTTAAAACATCATTCATGCAAAAGTAAGTATTACCTAATTTTATATCTTTTATTAGATATGCGTTGTTGCTTCAAGAATATCAATAGTTTATAATTCTAACCGATGAATTGAACTGTGTCTGCCCCAATTGCCCCAACTATTGCATATAATTCTAACCTAATTTTCTACACCATAAGCGCATAAGCCAATGCACTTAGTTTAAAAAGTTATAGTTTATATTTGCTAACTAGATAGCTTGTAGTATAATTTGATTTTATATAATTCAGAAATTATGAATAATTAAATGTTTGAGGTTTTTTCAGTTTTAATGACAGTGTAATAGAATTTTTAAATAAATTCAAAAATACACATATAAATTTAGTGTTATAATTAATAAGAATATTATATATATATTTATGTATTTGTATCTCTTATTTCAAGAAATCATTCTAATGTTATCAAATATTTTTAGGAACCGATTACAGTAATGAGCGTCACCAAATTAAATTAAACCAGGCGTAATGTGGAAGGTCTTAGAAGATTTTCTTTCATAGCAGAGTGTTTAGAAACTAAAATGGATACGGTTTAAGGTTTGGCCCAACAGACTGCCACAATACAACAGGCATTATATGGTAACTAATAAGGATTAGAGGAGAATCAATTTCATAACTTATGAAATCTTTTTCAGCGAATATAGAAGCTTCTATGACATAGTAAACCATCAAATAGTTGAAAACTCTTCTTGGAGAAAAAAAAGTTGGTGAGTAATTGATATTATTAAATATTACCTGTTTTTTTAAGTCCGAAACCATGTTCATTTATTGAATTAATTCCAACAAAAAATTTACAGATTCGATATTTGATATCAACCCATGGAAGGAACTTAAGAGTTTGACATCAAACATCCTAAAAAAGCCACTAGAGGACAATATTGCGGCAAATCATTCTCTAACAGGGAAAAGCTTAAAAAAACCCTTTCCAGAAGACTGAAATGCTTAAAATTATTTTTGGTGAGTATTTTATTTAATAACCACTAAGTATAGTAAAATAAGATAGTTTGTATTTTGTAGTAACGAGGGAACAGTTACTTTTCATAATATCCACGACGACTTGTCGACTCTTGGAAAACTGATAGCCGTTTCCCTTGTCTTCCCATCTCTGGTATTGTTTTAATTTTTAATAGTTGTCGTTTTTTATTACAGAGAATCGCGGCAACACGATGGCAACGGAAAATAGATTATAGTGTTGTTTCTATATAAATATAAAAACGCAATCTAAATATGTATATATAAATAGTAGAAGTTTTTTTTTTTATTATTAAATACTGAAATTCTAATTTTATTTGAATGAATTTTACTGATGCAAACAGATGTGATTTTGAAAACAATAAAATATTTTAGGAGACGATGGACGGCATCCGAAAATAATAAAAAGAACGCAAATTATATCTAATTTACTAAAATTTAATTTTGAAAAAACATTTTTGGAAACACTTGGAAGTTACATAAAGTTTATTTGTACGAAATTTATTTTGGTTTCAGCTTGCTGGTTATATCTTTCCTTAAAATATTTTAGTAATTTTCAAAGTCACATGAAGAAGAGGTCATATACCCAACTCCTTTCCTTGACTATAGTCAAGCTTAAAAAAAAGCTTATACAAACCTTGATAAAAGCTTAACACAATCAAAACAAAATAGGAATTGGTATTAATTTCTTCATTTTCTTGGTTTTTAGGTCAAAAATATGGAAATGTACATTAATAAGGACGTTTCACTTTGATTTCAAAAGCTTTTTCAAGTATACATATAAAAATATAAATTGTAAATGGTGTAACTTATAAGTAAATTGTTTAATAAATGATAAAATCATAATTCAAAATTCATAGTAAACAATGTTGTTTATTAAATAAAAAAATGTATACCATTTATAATTTATATTTTTACATATATCTTGAAAAAGCTCTTGAAATTAAAACGAAACGTCCTTAATGTACATTTTATATTTTTAATGACTAGAAACCAAGAAAAAGAAGAAATTAATATCCAATTCCTATTTTGTTTTGATTGTTACAAACTTTTATCAAGGTTTGTACAGGCTTTCTCTAAAGCTTGGCTCAACATTGTCATTCCAACCTTGTCATATCGTTTTACAGACAAGCTTATGGAACCTTGCCATGGTAACCTTATCACATGCTTTTACAGACAAGCTTAACCTGTAACCTTACTTGGGAAAAACCTTGTCCTGTGTCAACTAGCAAGCTTGTCATAACCTTGCAGTAAGCTTACACCCTTGCCATAAAAAGCTTGCTGACAACCTTTTTCCCTTGTCGGAACAACGTTTAAAAAGGCTTGTATTAACCTTAAATTGTTATCTGGGTTGTTAAAAGCCGAAACTAGTCATCATATATTAAATTACTGTATGAACGAAAGAACTAGTTTATTTACTCTTATTTATAAATTGTTGTAGGATTATGATTTTTCTATAACGTAAAAATATTTGGAGAGATTTAGATTTGAATAGTGTCATAATGGGAGGATTAATTACACAAAAAAAGGAAAAACAAGATGAATGTTCTCTTTAAATGTAAAATTTTGATTTACAAATAGGTTTCGCTGGGTCATGGGGTAAGGAGGGGGAGTAATTACCCCCATTACCTAAAAATAGTGGCGGGAAAATTTGGCTATTAGGGTTATAAACGAAAATTCACAACTTTTTGTATTCCCCGGCCTTCACCTTAAACCCGGAGAGGTTACAATTACCAAATAGCTAAATTTAAATTTCCTGGAACTATGTTTAATAACACTACTAATGCTGAAACATGCAGTTATCTAAATTTTGTATTATATTAACATATCTTTAGGTTACTAAAAATAATTGCAGCAAATTTAAATTTGGTATTCGGGAGACAAACCTTCTTTTTGCACGTTGGACAACATTTCTTCATCTCCCCCTCTACCCACCGTTTCACGCAACGATATCCGAATAGGTGGCCGCATTTCAACGCACACAATCTATGATCACCGCTTGTCGTCCAGTTATCGAAACATATCGGACAAGTTTGACTATCATCTTCCTCTAGGTTGTCACACAAACGAATCCGTTTTGCAGGCGATGCGCAGGAATTGGCATCTTCGTTGCTTGGAGCAATGCTGATAGTGGATTGCTGACTTAATGCCTCAGAAGCAGAATCTATGAGGGAGTTAATTGTAGTTTATGGAATATACTTTTTTTTTAAGATTTAAACAAAATATTTTAAAGGATAAAACCACGAAAATGTAGAATGTATCATATATACCTCTGCACCGTGCTTATATGGAGTAGAAATACATGAATAAATGGGTTAAATCAGAAATTAAGTGCTTGAAATTAAGATATATGTACATATATTTATAATTAATTATAATAAAATTAGTAAGACAAGATATTATCAATCGCCAAATGTCAATTTTTTAACCTAAAAATTAAAAAGAAAAGTATCTCATATTCTCATTGTATTTTAAATTTTTTTGATCGAAAGAAAGATTTCAAATTACTACAAACTTACCGTGTTTTTGTTGATGAGATTAGTATTTTTAAAGAAAAAAGTTTGAATATGTATATTTTTGAAGAATTTTAGTCCAGCGTCACAACTGTTCTGCCCAATAAAAAATTAGAAATTCTATTTTGGCCCAATAAGAAATTAGTTAACGGTTGTTTGTCGATTGCACAATCTTCACATATCAGCTGTCAGTTAATGTGTCAAATTTTCTATTGTGACATTGTGTTTGATTGTAACTATGTTTATAATTTTATATAGCCCCTGTTGTTTTCAGAAATCCCTAAAATCTAGATTTCTAGAAATATATTCTGTAATTATAATGTCATCAATTTTGGCCAGTAACTATCTCAAATTCAGGATCTAATGTAAGTTGTCTATGTAACATGATCTACAAATTTGCTTAACTTATTTTAGCATTTTTATCGACTATTTAATACTTAATAATTGCCCAATGTATTGTAATATCACACAATTATTAAATAATCTTACTACATGTTAATTATAAACATTAACCAAAAACCTTTAAAGTATACTACATGATACCTGACATATGTGACACTGGGCGAACGTAAAAATCTTCAATTTTTTATTGGCCAAAACAGTCTTAGGATACAATTTGAATTTTATCACTTTTTGAATTGGCTTTACTTCTAAAAACGAAGTAAATTAGTAATTTTTATTTGCTTATTGCAAGAGCCGACCCGACCCTATTGTCAAGTAAACAGTTGAAAATCGCAAACAGAGCCTCACAAAAATAGACAATGCAATCAGATTACTTATATTTATATACATAAAATCTTATGTTCAGAAAGATGACAGTTGTGACAGTTTCAAAATATTTTTATTTATTTACCGCAGTGCCTCCCAACTTATCCACATAAGGCCTAAGCCTACCATAAATAAATTAACTATTGAAGAGAAAATATTGGATCTATTGTATAAAATCGTTGTTATTTCATATCATACACAAGCAGAAATATAAGTTGTTATTCACAAAGCAATGGCAACAGGAATTACAACAATTCAAATTATTTTAAATATGTAAAATTAAAACAGATGTGTAATTAATAACCCACACTTTGATTTTGTGACTATCTCTACATGTGATAGATCAGATCATTTTATAACCAATATCTCTATAAACTTCAAATTACCTGGATCATTTTCGTCATCAGCTGGTAATAATTCATTAAGAGCCACATTTCTGGGAGTTGTGTCTTCGGGGGTATTGACGGATGTGGCAGAATTCCCCAAACTGCCATGTTCTATATTTTGGTCTTCTACAAATCTGCTCGTCGTTGCCCTGGGAATTTCATGATCGGACACACGAATAATCAAAGAAGTGGCATGGGGAGGGCTTATTATTTGAATGACACGACTCCCTAGTTCGCTATGATTGCTCGTATCGCTCTCGTCTTCGTCGACATCCATATTTCGCTCTAAAAATACTTTGAAAAAATAAGGAATAAAAAAATAACTAAGTGTTACACTTTAGAGTTAAAGAATTAAATAAAAAAACGAATATTTTTTCCAGTTTTACTGACAAGAATTAAGTACCATTTCAGTTGAATTATTGTAATAATTTCTTGGAATAAAAAACCATAGTTACACATAACCTCACCAAAACAAGAGCCAATTTTTTACAATGTTGCGTATGTTGCAACAGTTGACAAGTTCGTTATCTTTCTCGGAAAATATGGCAACCTGGTTTTTGTTTGGCATTCATTGCATTACAGGTCGCTTTTTATCTTAGTTTGTCCTATTTTGTAGGATGGCAGCACATGCATCACCTTAAAAACAGTTTGGTTTTTAATTTTGTTGGAAAGCATCTAAATTAAATCATTTATTTCTTTACCTCCATTTTCTGATTTTCATTTTAGTTCTTAGGGCTTGATAATACATATAGTTGACACCTTAAGGCAATAAAAATGTATAATTTGAAAATGGTAATTTACAGCGGCAAAACGCAAATTAGCCTTTGGTATGTCTTTCAGTAATAAATATCAGCAACCATAAGCAAGGTTGAATAAAAACTGGAATTTTTGTAAAAAAAAATATAAAATAGTATTGTTAAAAAAGTATTTTTACTTCAAAATTGATTTTTTCTGCTTTATCTATTTGAAAAGCTGGTGTAGGCAATAGCAGAACGTTATAAAAATAATTTAAATTACGCTTTTTACATTATCAAATTCCGCTACACCATTTTTTTTTAAAAGTAATATAAATTTAATTCATGAACAAAAAATGCAAATACGTGTTTAAAACAAAAAGTTTGCAACCCTGCTTAGGGGTCAGCATCCCTGGCGGGGATCGAACCCACGACCTTTGGATTAGAAGTCCAACGCGCTATCCTCTGCGCCACAGGGACGATGTTTGTACTTTTCGCAAAATCCTTATATCAATATCTTCTCTTTTTTATATTGTACATATTTGCCTTATTTATATTATATATATTATATTATAACTCTATTTTAAAAGCATTAAAGTAACGCATCCATATTTTCCTCATTTGTTTTATAACTCGATTCTCCCCCTTCTTCATTTAATTCTTATTATTTGAGTAATAAAGGATGTAAACGTAAACGTAAATATAACCTTAATTTAAATTTTAAATGATTTAAGTGAGAAATGCCTCCGAAAGCAAAATTGCACAAATCTACTAGTAAACTAAGATCATTACCGAAACGCGATGTTAGTGAAGATGCACCAGAATTGCAGTTATCGCCAGAAGCAGCCCAACAATTTGAATTGGAACTTTGTTGGTGCATCCAACAAATCCAAACTGCTCTAAAATCTGGCAAACTCAGTGCTAAACAAGGTAACGCATACGATCGTATTATTGTTATTATATATCTTGCATTCCTCATATTTTTAGTACAGGACCATACGAAGGCATTAAATGTTCTGATGAGCAATTCTACTTCTCTCGTTAGGAAGAGGCAAGTTATGAGACTGTCTTTTGGCGATTATCGGGCGAAAATGGCCGAGCAAGAGAAGAAATTAAAGACAAGTGGTATTAAATCATGTAGAATAAGGAATTTTTATAAATACATATTTTTCAGCAACTAAGATAAAGATATCTCAAGCAAACCCGAAGTAAAAAATCCATGTTTTTGAAGAAGTCCGGCTTTTCTACCTCTGATAATAGCTTCAGATTTAATTTTTCGAATCCGGAGCAAGTTACAGCTACATCCGAAGATAAATGTGTTGACACAGAAAGTGCTAATAAAACTTTTCAGTTCGAACCTTCAAATAACGATTTTAAATTTAATTTTTCAAGTCGTGAACAAAGTATAGCCAGTGAATTGGAAAATATTAATATTAATAGTGGAACGGAATTAACTGCGTAAATATATTTTGAAGTATTTTGTAATTTGGAAAATAAAGAAAAGTGTCATAACTGTTGATGTTTGATATTAGTTTGTTTGTAATATCAAAGAAAAATCGCTCATCCAATTATAACAAAACATGAGGTTAATTAATAATGACAACTTTTGTACATGTCAAATTTAAAAATCCTAGAACTTATTTTTATTCTGTTAGAATGTTTTATCCATCGAAATGAAAATATTACATCAGCCTTGTTTACAACCATTTACAACTCAAACTAAGTCTATTCTTTCAGCGCGAAAGATGTCCAAACTTCCGTGGCAAACTCCTACATAGGTATATATTCTATGAGAGTATTTTTGTGAATAGAGACAACGTCAATCTTTAAATCGAAAGTAAGAACAAATCTATACATGTATGTGTAATGAAATTTTGAGAAAAATTTGTACCCAAAGCCAGTAGGCGATACTTGGCGATACTAAATGGATACACGTGACATTGGTCTCCCCTTTAAATGGCAATGACTGCTAACGGATGATATGCAGATATAATTTCACTAATTGTATCTACCAAGATAGAATCGCGTGTGAATATTTCGTATTTTCGTCGGCATTCGACTTCCACGGGATGGTACAGAGCTCGATGCGTACTTTATTTCACGATTATCGTGCTAGAGCGAATTCTGAGGAACAGACAGATACGAGAATGGTAAAATGTATTCCGACACGCTTAGCACCGCTTAGTACCGTTTATTGAAGTGTAGAAGTTTCCATACGGAATTTGTGGAAAAGTTACACAAAATAAAATGCAATCGAATCATTTTTGCGACGTAAAAATAAAAAACATATAATAACATACATATTTTAACAACATTCAAATTTCCCGGAACTTACTTTTTTAAGCATAAAATTACGTCCGCTTGCTATCGTCAAAAAATTTTGAATTACTATCCACTCATTCAATAACTAATAAAATGAAAGGATATGTTTCTCCTTGTTTAATACGGGGAGGAGCTTAACTGTGAAAAGTACGATTATGATTGGTTCATTTTGAATTCGAATTCTATCATGAATTTTAAACGTACATTCCAGATACATTTGAATGCAATTTTATTGTGTTTAACCTAACCGCCAATCGCAAGTATTGGTAGGAGTCGAGGTTGTTCGAAGGCCAAATTCCTCTAATTAATAAAGAAGAAGACGGTATCGTCTCAAACAAAGAATTTTTATAGTATTCCGTATTACCTATAATATATATCAAAACATGTCGTTAAGTAAATACAACTTGGGATTGGTTCAAAGACAACTACAACTTAAAGCTATGGAAGCATCGATCAAGCGAAGTTATAAAGGTTAAGGAAGTCCCCGAAAAGTGTCATTCGGTGGCGGAATTTCTCAGAATGTACAGCAGTTCAACGCCTAGAAGTAAGAGTAAGTTAGGCGCTACGGGCTATTTAGCTCGTCCGAAGCTGGGTGCCTTGAAGAATACTTATACTACTATCAAACCATCGTCAAGACCTTCTAGTGGAGTTGGTTCCGAAAAAAGGAAGAAAGTGAGGTTAGTTTTTTTTTGGCTTGTGCTTATATGCGAAAACAATAATTAAATGTGCCTCTTTTTTGGATACCTGTAAACTATAAACGATACAAAACTTTGCTCTAAAAGAGAAATAAATTTAATGTAAAGCTGCCGACGTAATAATAGTTAGTTAATTGGTGGTAATAATAGTTAGTCATGGGATTAATCCGGTGCACGCACACCAAAATTCGTATTTTTCGAAAGAATCTCGAAAAAATAAGCTATACTAATCCTTGAATGACTTGAATTCTGGGTAGGTTCACTAGTTTAAGAGAATTAAAGAAAGGTTAGATGCTTATGCTAGTAACTGTGAGAGAAAGAAAAACTTCCATTTTAGACAACATAAATACATATTGGGATGTATGTTTCTTTAGCTCTATTTAATATTTATGCTTATTCGACATTTATAGTATCTAGTAAGGTATAAATATGCATTTGTTTGAAATGGTCTGAAACTGTTTGGAACCCTTACCATATATTTTAAAACCTAGTAAAAGTAAAACGACCAATAACTATGGTTAAATGAGCGATAAATTGAAGTTTTTACTCATTCTACTTATTAGTGAGAATGGCAAGGATATAAGTGCTTTGTTTGTATTGTGTTCCATATGCTTATGTATCTGTGTTGTAACTATATAAACGTGTGTCGGAATATTTAAAGATCTGGGGCACCTGATTCATAGAAAAATATTGATTTCTTTTAGGAATGTGTATATAAACTGCAATATAACCACATTTAGGAGTAGTTTTTTCGCGCATAATCACATATGTCTATTTTACCTGTTCGCAGTTGTTATCGCACCGTATTGGTAATTATTTTTTCATAATTAAGAATATGTAATACGGTATTGAATTTGCTTGCCAAATTTCCGAAGTTACAGATCATGTGGTGAGTAAAATTTTAGTATTTCTTTTAAACAGATACAGAGGTAGGTTAGAATGCGTTTTTGGTTATTGATTTTTAAGTCTCTTACATTAAATATTAGTAATAAATTAAATCAACTATTTAATTAAGCATACAGTGTGAGCAACAAGGTAAAATTCAATATTTATATAGTACCCGAATATATGCTGATGGCTACTCATGTTATTTTTTTTTTAATTTTGTGTCAACTTCAGTTATCAAGTAACAACACACTTACATGTATTGACAATTGGCATAAAGACGAAATTTTGGTTGTGGTGTAGTTTTAATACATATCTTTTTTTATTTTTTGATTTCCTTATTTAAGTTGTCAAAATGTTTGTACTGTCACGTCAAAATGTCAAATAAAAAAGATATAATTGATTGACGTCAGAATACATATGAATTAGCGAATAGACAGGACATAAACTGACATTCGTTGTTTCAGCGAGTATATTCATTTAAACGGTGCCCCTTTTCATGTAACAAAAAGGTAAAGCGAAATTCATGCGTCAAAAATAACGCACCACTACTAGTAGCCTTCCTAAACAATAAAATTCAAATTTTCCGTAATAATTTTTTGATAAATTAAAACATGAAATTACAAACGATTTTCTATTTTAGATCAATAGTTATTTGATAGTATTTAATAGTATGATTTATTTAATTAAGTGTTAAGTTTTTTTAAATTAATTTCATTCTTTTAGATGTCTAGCATTCGCTAGTCTAGCTTTTGTTTATTCTAGTACTTTTTTGTCGGTGAATTGTATGACTGCGTTGCACGCAGCGGTTGAATTCATCAACCAGTTCCTTGGTAGACGCAAGCTCTGTACACAGCAGTACGTACTGTATTATTTTTTTTCACTTTAGTGTTCGTGTAACCCGGATTCTCGTTAACCTGGATCGACTCTGGTCCCAATTGATCCGAGTTAGCGAGGTTCCACTGCATATGGATTGTTTATATAACTTTTGCCCGGTTTTTGAAACGTCAAAACAGCAGTTAAATCTATTCAGTATATGATAATTTGAAAAAAGTGAGAGTTCGAATGTAGAAGATCTGCAATGAAAGAGGAATGCAGAGACAGCTAATGCTAAAATAATGAAGCATCGCCAAACTTATTTTAAGGTCATTTTTGCGCCGCATCAAAAAGGCTTAGCAAATTTTTTTAAGTTCTTCTTAGTCAATAGGAAGTCAAGCTCTCCCAAGCTCGGCTTTTGTCAAAATCGTTCTTGGCAATCATTTGACAGTTTTTTTATTACCTATGAACATACATTCAAGTGAATAACAGCTGCGATAAAAGAACATGTCAACTTGAGAGATAGCAAATTTTAAATCTTTTTTTAAGTTCGTTCTAGTGAATAGCAGTTAATAGACATACTGAAGGCCACGAATTCCCCCTCTCCCCACCCTCTTTCCCCGTCCTGAGATCAAAGGTGCCCACGCTGTTTGTCCGTTCTTGTTGACATGATCCTTGGCTATGCGAATCAGATGCTGTATTCAAAAACATGAAAATATTTTTGGAATTTTTCTTACTTACCATTTTCGTCATTTGTATTACCTTTTCTACAAACATAGTAAAGAAAACAAAAAAACGTACCATATCAAACATGCAGATTTCCATTTAGGAAACCCAGCCTTACGAAACTAGAATACAAAAAGAAGCCTGATTACGCGGACACCGCCTACCGCGATGCAGTTTCCCGTTTACGGATATTGTTGGCGGAGAGCTACGTCCCCATTCGCAGACCTCTTCGGGAATTGGACAGCGCAGGAGAGGAGACAGACAACCAATCTGTCATCAGCGCCGGCAGTAGAACCAGCAGAATCGGCAGGAGTCGTTACCAGTCGCCGTTAACGCCCAGACGGTATAATCTGGCAACACCGTTGCGCACCGCCAATATGAATTTGGCGGACACTTCAGAAAACTTTTGACGTAAGTATTTTCATGTGCTAAAATAAAAGTTGTGTATAGAGAAATGTTGAATTATAATCGCGGAAATTTATTTAGAAAAATAAACTGTCAAAATGACAAATATGTGTGTCAAATTGACATGTACTACAACTAGTTTAATTTTCTTTAAAATTTTTGCAATATTTAATGCTTTTTACATTATTGTAAAAATCTATACAATAAAGTAAACATAACAAAGTATTGGTGTTCCTAGAGGTCTTCCACAATAGCAGGGAATAATTGATATCGTACTTGTAAATTATTCTATTAGTAAACCAGTTACAATACGGTTGTTCAGTTGTGGTTTTTGTGAAAATAGTATTTAAAAAATGTCGAAAGGAAAGCCGATAAATGTATAAAAGGGATCGGCTATTGTTCTGTGCGTGTAATAGCAAAAAAAATAGGAATGACAGGATCTGCAGTCCATTACACTATTCGTCGCTACCGAGACACCGGAATATTCAAAGACCGAAATCGCCCAGATCCATCACAACCCGCGTTTATTTTCTTCCGAATTCCTTTTATTTAGATACCAGTAATTTACTAGTTGTTCTAACTTCAATATATCTTAATTATGTAACTTCTAAATGCTTTTGTAGAGATTCACATTGTAAATGGGATTCCGGTTCTCATACCGCCCCTCCAGAACTGATGTCCTTCATTGAACGCCAGGAAGAATATATAGAACAGCTGGAAAGGGAGTCGAGATTTTGCAGGGTACGTGCTTGTTGCTTTGTAAGAATTATAACAAATTAGGAAAGAGTTTGAAACTATTTATTTTTACGTATAGACAAATAATGCATTTTTTTTGCAATAAAAAACACCTTCTCGAACACCCTGTATAAAGATTAAACAAATTATCCTACCACATTTTTCTCTTTTCCACTAATTCAGGATGAACTATCGAACATGTTGGGTAAAGTGAAAGACGTCATATCGGAAAACGAGAACCTTCACGAGAAACAAAAATCTAACCTCCTAAAATCAGTCTTCGATCACTTGGAGACGGAAACCGAGACAGAAACTGAATTGGAAATCCCTAGAAACGTGAGTAAACATCGCACTTAAAAACGTCGATTAAAAATCAACTCTTTTTCAGATATCGAAATCTCCCAAACATTCGTCCAAGCATCGACCGCTAGAGGGCCCCACTATAGTCTTCGAATCACGCATATCGGAGTTGGAAGCTCAGCTGACCCAAACCAAAATCGACTTGAAGAAGGCCCAGGACGAGAACGAATCCTTCAAGAGGAAATTGGTGGATGGTACCTACGGGGAGGGGGTGGAAGGGTACCGCAAGCAACTGGACAATTTGCAGAGGTGGAATTCCTTGAGGGTTTATTTACAGATTATTCTGATACTGAATCGCGTATTGTAGGGAAAAAGCGGTGTTGCAAGATACCGTGTCGAAATTGCAAAGCGCCTTGACGGTACTTAGAGACAAGAAAATAGCACGTGCGATCAAGTGAAACGCAGCTTAGATGTGGCAGAACAAGCGCAGTATGAAAAACGGCCGCCGAACACGAAATCCGTAGATTGAAGGATGAGTTGGAAAGGCAACATGGGAAATTGAGGGATGCTATTAACGAACAGGTAATTCCCACCATTCGAAACTCGTTACCTCTAATATCTGCGTTTTTACGTCGCGGCCATTTTAACCCCTTAGCTAATGCCCTGCTTCTGTGTACAACGCCACTCATTAGTGAATGGACATTCAATAAAACATGCCTCACCGAATCTACCCAACCACATTGACGATTCGAATCGTTAACCCTCCCAATTCTACATAAACATGATTTAAGTTTACCGTACTATCCTACTAGCTAGATAAATATCATGCCATGGCCTATCTAATTCTTCTGCTACAAAAAAATGCCACCATTCGACCGACTCGTTATCCGCAATATCTGTGTCGTATTGTGGGCAATTTAATCCGTTAACTAACGTTCTAGCTTCCGTACGCCACCGCCACCCATCAGTGGGTTTTCAAATAAAACATTCCTCGTTGTACCTATCCCACCACATTCACAATGTGAATCATTAACCCAACTCTGCATAAATATTAATTAAAAGTACCGCGACTTGTTATTAACTCCATCGCCTGATACGACAAACTAACCCTCATTTCCCTAAAACGTGTAACTTTGCTGATAAATTTTCTGGTCCACCTTCCATTTATAGTGGTATCCTACCTCGCCTGCCAATCATCTAGTTTATCCCTAAACGCTTTTTTAACTACGCTAGTCGAAATTAGCGCAAATCTAATAATTGCGCTATCTCCCCTAGACATCGCCTCTTTCGCTAATTGATGCTGCCACTCATTACCGATTGTACCCACGTGAGCCCTAGTCCAAAGAAGTTTTACACCTCTCTCGCGTAGAATATCTCAAGTATCTAATCGCAAATCGGTGAGATTTTTAAAATTTCCCAACGCCTTTAATGCCGATAAACTATCAGTTATAATTTACACTTCCCATATAAGCTTCCACTCGCGCCTAATATAACGAACCGCTTGACTTATTATAATTAATCCTGTTTGAAAATTATGGCAATGATCCCTCAATTCAAATTTTTGATTATATCTCTCAATACCTCTATTATAAACAGAGCGAGAATGATTTCGGGCGGCGATATACAAGGGAAGCATGTTTCTCTCTTGATA
The DNA here is from genome assembly GCA_004143645.1 of Protaetia brevitarsis. Classification (NCBI taxonomy): domain Eukaryota; kingdom Metazoa; phylum Arthropoda; class Insecta; order Coleoptera; family Scarabaeidae; genus Protaetia; species Protaetia brevitarsis. Next base: position 16,883 of record RXPK01002763.1, on the reverse strand, counting down.
AAGGTATATATAAACGGGCACTTGACTATTTGTACTGCTAGCTGGTAGAAGGGGAAGAACATCACAGGCGATACTCCAGTAGCAGCGCAACGTACTTAGAATGTTCTATCGTATAATAGACGGTGAAATTACATTTCATGCAAAAGACAGTAGACAAAGACCTAAGGGCGCTTAGGTCTTTGTTAGCGCTGTTGTTTATTAAAATTAAAAAAGTTGTTATTAAATTATATATCGTACAATACGCAGTTTATTTAATTTCTAGCTGTAGTAACGTGATACTTTTAGTAATTCTAGATTTTCTATAATAGTAAATTACTGCAAAGGCTGTATTTCATTAACACTACGCACTAATGCAATTTAAAATAATATTAAAGGCATGCATGTGTAATTACAGACGTTATTTTAATAAAAGGGAAGAGTTTATTTGTGAATTTGTTTCCATTGTCGACGTCCTGATATAATATGAAAACTAAGAAAACTGAAGGAGATGGCAAAAGAATTATAACTGAAAATGTACTTTGAAACAAAAAGAATAAGTAAGTTACGAAGTAGAAAAGGTAAGAAACGCCTAGAAATAATCGTAGTAAATAATCGTAAGGAAAGAGAGAAACAACTAAAGATTTATACTTATTTTAAAAATAAATAGAGAACTCTTTTATAGCCAAATATATGAAAGTAATATACACGTACAACAATTCTCAACAAGGATTACACGAGCACTGAATAGTAGCGACCACTACAAAGTCATTTACTATTAATTTAAAAATAATAGAAAATTCTTTCAAGCTGAACTATGTATATTAAAGTAATTTTAACATTATATGTAATATGTATGTAGTTGAAAGTTTGGTAAAGGAACTTCAAGTTTCTGTTAATGAAGACTTCTTCTTTTGGTATAATGAGGTGTTACAAAAAAAAATTTCGTCTATTGTGCTGGAAGATTTGTTTTTCTAACAGTAACCGCATTATACCTATATGCATGTATATATGTATATGAAACAATTCTCAACAAAAAACAAAATGCAGCAACGATCACACGTATGTACACGACGTACTGACACAGGGCAAGTCTAGTCGGCACCATGCGCGCACATTACGGGCGTCCGCCTCTGCCTTGAATGATGTAATGCCAGTTCGCCCGAAATTGTCCGCGCTCTGATTATATAAACAATAAAAACCGCCCTTGTAACACTCTCACCCTTCGGGCCATCCGTAAAAATTTCTAAACCCTTTCCAAAAGTGCTTCTAAATATGTTATCAGTAATACTTTTAAATTCCGCGTAATGAATTCGGCCCCCTATATCTTCTAAATCGTTCGGTTCTAATCTAATTCCCGTTGCCGCAATTAAACCCTTAGATCCTATTTTATTCACGTCCTTACGAAATTTAAGTTGCGTTAAATGAAAATCTACCGGTAACATACCCGAAATAATGCACGCCGCGTCTGTCGAAATAGATGAATACGCGTTCGCGGCCTTAATCGTCAACAATCTTTGTGTCCCGATATTTTTTTTAGGCTATGTACCGCGAATGATTTGAAGTAACCGCTACCGTGGTTTCGGTTAATATCTGGTTATTCACGGAACAGAATAAACAACACAACATAACCATAACAGATTAAGTACCTGTAGATACCTGTAATAACGATACTTACCACAACAAACCAACTTCTAATTCTGGTAACTGCGGTTGCAACCGTAACTCACCATTTTCAGTAACCGAGTTCCGTGAATTACAAACTTTCAGGAACAGGTGATTTACGGTACGCAAAAACGGAGGTCACCGCAACCACGGTTGCTGCGGTTCGATTCACGGTATGTACTATTAGTGTTCTTCGAATTCGCCCCCTATTACTAGTAATAATTTTCTTGAAGTTTATTAGTTAGCCAATAGGTTCTATTCTGCCACAAAATGTTTGTGGAATTATGTAATAATAGTAATAGATATTCACCTTTCCTAGTTGCCCAGTCTACTTCCTGTTACCGTAATTAAACCCTCAAAGTGTATTTTATTCGCGTCTCTACGAAATAACGCGCGCCGTGTCAGCCAAAATAGATGAATATGCGTTTGCGGCCCTAACCGTCAGCATTCTTTGCGCCCTGATAAATGTTTTCGTTTCTAATTTTACTCACGCCCGCTTATATCAACTCAACGCTATGTATGTATTAAAAGTGCTGTAAAGTTAAAATTATTTTTCTTATTGTTACGGAAAGATAGCGTCAGAAAGTGTCTACTAACGCATTCGTGGTATCTCCCAAAGCTCCCAGTAGTACGTTATTTGCCGTTTTCCGTACTCGTTATACTATAAAATAATCTTATTTTGCAAACGCAAGATGATGAAATTATGCATTACTTTGTGAAAATTCAGAGCCGGAGGATAGCAGATGAACGTAGTGCTGTCGAACGCCGATACTCCCAACAGATAGAACAACTGACGGCCGAATTAGGCGTCCAATGGGAGCAGACGAACAAACTGCAGCTGGAATTAGACAAGCAACGTCGCGAAAACGCCGACCTGCGTCGCGAACTGGCGCAGAAACAAGCGCACGTCGACGATCTCAGGAAGGACATGAACAGCAAGATTAGTAAGTAACCGCGATTCGGGTTTTTGGTGTTAGGCGGGCGGTAGTTAGACAATCCAATTCAACCCTGCCACATGTCCCCTTCCAGTGACGCTGCAATCGGACATCGGGGTCAGTGGCGCCGAGAAGAGCGCCCTCGAACAGCAGATCGCCACACTACAGTTGGCCAACGAGCGCCAAGAGCGTCAGAGCAAACAGGAGTCCCTCAGGTTACAGGCGGAGCTGCAATCGCTGCGGCAGAGGTTGGACAGGGCGGATGGCGACTTGATTCACAGTAGGAGGGAGAATATTCGATTGACGGAGCAGGTTGCCAAATTGGAAAAAGAGGTGAGAGCGTCGAAAAAAAAAAAATATTTGGATTTATAATGTAACGGAACGGGTTTTCTTGTCTGGAAACTTTTGGGAATGGCTAGCCCAAATTCAAATGAGACAAGCCAAATTCCGTCTCGCAGACAACCCCTCCTGCTCTTTTGACCGGCGAGCCACTGCTGGGAAACAAACTTTTTGTTCGGTAGCGAATGGTTTTAGTAATTTAGCCAAAGATGTTTCCCAACTGTGTTTTCCACCGTCAGTCGAAGCAGGGCCGTTAGTTAGCCTAATGATTGTCGACTTACCCTTCTCGTCGGCTTTCTCTTACAAAATTGTCTTCCTCTCCAACCCCTTTCTAAGGGTTCAAACTTTTAAATGGCGAAATAATAGAACGACTTATATTTTTTAACAATTATATATTGAATATTTGAGACATTGGAAATAATCTAACAAACTACACAATTAAATAAAATAACAAGTGAAGAAAAGGAAGCGAAATACAAATTTTGAATTGTTGAATATTTTAAAATTTTATACTATTGATTAACCTAAGCTCAGGTGAATTTTTCTTACAAATTTTCATTAAGGGGGAGAGAGAGAGAGAGAGAGCGAACGAGTTACGGTTTTCACGTAATTGCTTTGGTTAGTTTTAAGCAGATTCTTTAAACATCTTACCGGCCGATGTGGGAAAAATAATTCTTCTCGTAATCCAAATTATTAGGCACAAAACTTACACAACACCCACAACAATTTAAGCAAAGCAAAGAGGGGAATTCAAACGGATTTAGCGCAAAATCACCAATCACCTCTCGCGGAAAGCTTTTGCTTTCTGTTCTCGAATTTTTTTAAGCGTATTTTGACTACAAATTCTAAAAAGGGAAGTTTTAAATTATAAGTTTTGGAAACGCCCGATACGAAGTTAGAGACGCGTGCTTTTACTTTAGCTGTAACGAAGTCCACGAAATTAATTAATTGAAAACAGCTATGTTAAGGGATTTTATAAACTTTGATTTGGGTCGTCAATTCGCACCGATAACTAGTTTCGCTTCTCTTTACAGGAGGGCGCAAGTATGACCGAAGGCGTTATTTTTCTGACTTTCAGACGTCCTACTTGAGAGGACCGTGCGAATTGCTGAACGGCAAATGTAACATACAATAAACAAAGAGCAGATAACATACAAAGTAATACCATATCATTTTAATTACGCGAGTCTTTAAACGAAAATAGATTATTGTTTCCTGTGAGGCAGACGCTACTCAGCAAATGCCATGGTACCCCATCAACTACGTATTAATAAAATGAATTTAAATTCTCGCATTATACAGGATGGAATTTCGAATTCTTACAATAATTTATCCTTCTTGCAGTTGAAAATGAACGAGGCTCTAGCCGACGAGAGAAGCAAGCGTTCAGCGCCATCTCCTTGCAACGGAGGTGCTGAGAGAGAGATAATGGCTTACCGCCGCCCAAGGAAGAATTGTCGACCATGATACAGGATATCGAGAATAAACACGGTAAGTTTCGCAGTGTTGCCAAAACGTTACAAACAGTTGGTCAAAAAGTTATAGTTCGTAGAATGTTAAAAATGATTGGAAAGTTAATCCATGAGTTGATCCTAAAAAACTAATTACAATAATAATAATAATGATGGTATTATAATTTTTGCAGCGGCCACGGTGGCCGAATTAGAAGGCATGATCCACACACAAAATCAACTCATGGACAAACTCTCTAATGATTGTCAGGCCCTCACGCGGAAGCTGGACGAGGCGAACGTTAGACATAAGTAAGGATGTACTTCCATTATACTTATATATATAGAACGCCATCTATAGGTTTTTTCTCGCGATACCCATTTTTTTTGTTTTCGTTTCTGTTACTCGTCTCATCTCCGACGTTACTAATTTGTTTCCTTGTGCTTGGTAGGGACGGTAAACAGCAAAAAAGAGTCCGATTTGCCGACAAGCCGGACGACCAAACGCAAGGAACCAATTAAAATAGACGTCAGTGTCAAATTAGTGCCCAAACGTCGGCAGGTCAGTTCTTTCTCTGTCTTTTTCTCTGGTGTCTATGATAGTTGACAACATATACATTAGTAGATGATGCATGATTCTTGTGTCGTTGTTGTTGATGTAAATGTGTTGTTTTTTGTGTGTACTCTTTCTAGTTACGTGATATAGTCGTTGAACCAGCTGTTCCCAAACTTAATTAACCCCTTTTACTCTCAACGCCGCGGGGCAGTCTTTGGAAACCCCTGCGTTAACTATTATTAAAAATTATTTATCTAAAAAAAAAAGTTCGATAAATATAGAGAGTGATCCAAATTAAGTGCGCCCCGTTGGTAGTTCATTGCCCCACGTTGGGTGCTAAATACGCAAGAAGTTCTCACTCTACTTGCGTACTCGGTTGAGATGACAAAATCCTTTCAAAGAATACTTTCTTCGAATAATTTTTCTAGCCAATACCTGTGTTGCTGTCTCATTGCCCCACATTGGGCGCCAAATGTGTAAGGCATTATTACAAGGAAAAGCTGCACCTTTCTTCCTACTGCGTTTAATTACTTAATTGAGATAGCAATGTGGTCATTTTCAGTATCGCGACAGTTATCCAACACTCAAATCGATTGAAATAACCTCGGAAATTTGTTTTGACAGTTATTTATGACAAAATTTTAGGACGCATATGACTCTCATGTATCCTGTCAATACCAAGATCGAGCACACCTAATATATTTGTAGCATGTGTGTTGCTATATCATTGCCCCGCATTGGGCGCCAAATATGTAAAATGTTATTACAAAGAAAAACTGCAGCTTCTTTCTTGCAGTGCTTGTTTAAATGGTTAAGGTAATTATTAAAGAAAAGAATTAAATTATTTAAAATGATTTTCTTGCCTTATCATTTTAAATAATTTAATTATTTCCTTTAATAATTTTTCAAGTCAATACATATATCTATCTTGTACGGTACAAATATATAAAATATGCAGCGTGCACCATCTTGATATTGATAAGACACATGGCACGTCATAGCCTTAGTAGAGTTTTGTCATAAGCAACTGCCAAAACAAACTTCCATGGTTAGTTCAATATCGTAACAGCTATTTAAAATTCAAATCGATTGAAATAACCCCAGAGATTTCTTTTGTCAGTTGTTTGTGACAAAATTTTAGGACGCATATGACTCTCGTGTGTCCTGTTAATATCAAGATCGAGCATACCTAATATATTTGTAACATGCGTGTTGCTATATAATTGCCCCACATTGGGCGCCAAATATGTAAGATGTTATTATAAAGAAAAACTGCAGCTTCTTTCTTGCAATGCTTGTTTACCTGGTTAAGGTAATTATTAAAGGAAACAATTAAATTATTTAAAATAATTTTGTTACTTTATCATTTTAAATAATTTCATTCTTTCCTTTAATAATTTTTCAAGTCAATACATATATCTATCTTGTCACGGTACAAATATATAAAATATGCAGCGTGCACCATCTTGATATTGACAAGACACATGGCACGTCATAGCCAATATCGTAACAGCTATTTAAAATTCAAATCGATTAAAATAACCCCAGAGATTTGTTTTGTCAGTTATTTATCACAAAACTTTAGGAGGGATATGATGTTCATATGTCCTATTAGCATCAAAACCGAGCATTTCTAACAAATGTGTGTCATGTTTGTTGCCATATCATTGCCCCACGTTGGGCGCTCAAAATATAACGCATAATGTCAAAGAAATGTATCCTGCTCTTGCTGCTTTATGGTATCTGGTTGAGGTAAGGGAATCCCTCCAATTAGTATATGTAATCCGTTTGGTAAAATCGAATAAAACATTAGGAAGAACTTTGTTAATTTAATTATCGAATTTACGTAATTATGGACTCAAACATGTATTTTTTTAATGAATCATCCTGTACGTTTTTTGAGCTTTTGAAAAATAATTTGTTGTTAAGTGAACATTTTAATATACTACTACTTTAAAATGAATAATAAGAAAGTAATGGTGTGCATTCAGTTTGGATCACCCGACACATGTTCATATATCTATATATCTTTTGTTTTTTTCAAGTGTAGAGTACAGGGTATAAACAACAACTCCTGTTTCTCAAGAATTCTACATTCTGGTGGCGGCATCTCATCAATATTTTGCACTATTACTAATTCGTCATAATTGTTTAATTATTTAGACATTAGTATCGTGCAGCACAACGCATGCACGCAGTAAGAGTAGTACCAAATTGAAAATTGAACAGAAAATAAAAAAAAATTACTGCGCATGTGCATGCGTTTCACTGTATGATGCTAGTGTCAAAACGAAGAGCTCTAATAAAACCTCCCACGTGTTAGCTAGCGAATCCTGCGAGTTATCGATTTTTCAGGCGAGATATTAATACCATGCTGAGTTGCTCTTTTTAGACGAGAAACCGATCGATTGCTCGCTGAGAACGACTCCCTAACACGAAAACTGACGACCTTGTGGGCTTCGCTGAAGCAGCGGCAGGAGGCGGGCCATCAGTATCACGACCGAGGTAATCAATCACAGCGAGACGCCCCCTATTAATCGGTCTCTCTCCTCTTTGTTCATAGGGAGGAAATACGGGAACTACAAACTAATTTAGATTACTTAAGCAGCAGATTCACTCTGCCGGCGACTACGGCCGCCGAACAAGGTACCCCCTCACGTCTTCCTTCCTCCCGAGGCAACGAATAGCAGCATGATAGCCCACCCCTCGTTTTCTTTTCCTTTGTTTTTGCTTGTTATATTCCCATGGAAGCTCGCAGGCCCATTTTTTTTGCATTGCGCATGCGTGTTTCCTCCATGAGACAAACGGAAGTCTGGACTTGGAATGGTGCTCTGTTACTTGTACCTATTAGCTTGTGAATGAGAATTGTGTTATTTTCTTTATTATGAAATATTTTGACATGTTCAAGGAGCAGCACTCATGTCTCTGAGCTGCCTTTGACACGTTGTCCACCGAAATCGTATGTAAGGTACAGTCAATCACAAAAATAATGACATAGGAAAAATAAGCTATAAAGAAATCTCCTTTAAAATTTATGAGCTTGTGACGGCAGGGCGCAATAATTTTTTTTTATGGATATTTAGGTGAATAATGGTCGAATGCAGTAAATTATAACATCCATACTAGTACGATAAACTTTTTAAAGTTTGATTTTGTAAAAATTTCTTAACATGAATGTATAAACTAATCTCTCAGACATAAATACCAATTGGCAATGTATATTTAAATATTTTATGACAGCACATTTTGTTTAAAATTTTCAAGAATTAACTTACTTCCACTTAGTAGTCATAACGTACATTTATTACGTACTGCTGTGAACTGATTGTACAAGCATAAAGTTTAAAGAAATTAAAAATGACAAAATTAATTTAGCTAGCTCAGCAAATATGAATTTAAAAGGGCGCAAGAGATTCTTAGATCTCAGAGTAACTTTCATGAAAAGTAATAGTGGGCGTTTGTAAAATTTGACTTTCTTTAAAATCCCCAAAAATTGAAATGGCTGATTCAAAAATAAAAGAACTGTAATTTTAAAATGATATTTACAATCATTAAATTTATTGTTTAAAAAGAAAAAGGAAAAAAAAAACATTTAATTAACAACAACAGGGGAAAAAACCGTAATACTGAAGGTCTTGGATTAAAATAACCCCTTCGTGAATTTACAATTAAAAAGGACAATGCAAATCCTTTAGCAAACAAAATGGTGGATTCGTTCTAGAAGGAATTTCTTATACCACAAAAAATCCACGTGGTCTCAAAAATTCAAAGCAAACTAAAATTTAATTAAATCAACGTGGAGAAACAAATAAAATCAAAATGAAATAAAAAACACAAGCACTAAGCTTCTCTTCACCTACCCCGAGGTGATTAACAATAAATTTGAAAACTACAAAAAAAACGGAAAATTTAAACTCTAAACGCGATCACTTCTAAAACGAAAATTATTAAAGAGCCTTACATATGATTTGTGCACAACGATATAACACTTATTAATAACTAGTGAGTTGCTAGATGGACGATTTTAAAATTTCAAAACAACGAACTACATCTTAAAATAAAAATGAATTACCAAATACGGTAACCAAGAAAACTAAAACAAAACAGAACTCGCGCTCGTCAATCTGGTAACTGAGAGGCCTCAAGGTAACACTGTCATATATATGAAATTTACAACTGCGTGCGATGAAGGCGCAACGCATCGCAAAGAAAATACTAGCATATAAACTATATACAATCCTGGTGTACACAAAATGTACAAATAAACGAAATTAACTTTACACAACTGAACAATAAAATACTCAAACAAAACTATTAAATTCTTTCTTAAAATTAAATAAAAATTAACATTTGAGAGAATCCTCCCGCAGCGCGGACAAAAATTGATCTCTAATATCACTGAATTTACAATCCCGGAGTGCCGGACCACAGCAGTACGTATTTACGTACATTATTATTTAGCGAAGCCACCAAGTCAAGTTGGATGGCTACTCGTCTAGGGCGATGGTTATCATATCAGGAGTCCCGCAGGGATGCTATTTGGATCCTTTACTTTTGATCAATGATGTGTCCGAGTGCTTCAAAAACTCGCGTTTCCTTCAATATGCTGATGATTTAAAGATATTTCAACGTGTAGAGTCGGTAATGGATTGTGTCGAGCTACAACAGGATATACTACTGTCTAGAAAATAAACTCTTGTTAAATTTCAATAAATGCAATTTTATACAGTTCACTAGAAACGTTTCTCAATTTCAATTTTCGTATGCTTTAAACGTATGTATATTAACCAAAGTGTCCAAAATTAAAGATCTGGGTGTCATGCTGGATACTAAACTGTGACCACGTATTCTCCATCGACAATTCATTATTCCATAATTTTATCGATAATGGTCGATAAAATTATGGAATGGATGAATATATTATGATAGCACTGCATTTAAAGTGCATAGTTGTATTAGAATATTTGCTTCACTTAACCTATGTCATTATCTTTTGAGCTGATTGTACATTATGGTTACTTATCAAATTATCAGCGAAGAGAAACAAGTGTGATTGTTTCGCATTACATTTTTTGTTATTATTAAAAAAGAAGGATGACTACAATTGCGAACATTTTGCGTAGATAATTCTAATAAAGAAAATAGCATCTTTCAGTGCAACACCAATGCAAATAGTATAATGATATTTTATCACTGTTAAATTTATAATAGATTTAGAGGAAGTACTTAGCTTTACCAAACTTAATTAATTATTTTATCAATAGCATTACCAGATATCCACTCTAGACTCACTGGGAAACATCACTAAATTATCACAGAGAAATTCAATTACAGTGATTGGCATAAAGTTTTTTTTTTTGCTTAATGGTTTTATAGCTTTGCTATTAAACTTTTTATGTAGATATTAATATTTGAACAACTTTTTCAAATAACTTTTTCTGGACGTCATGTTACCTAACCTCACTTGGATCATGCGTGATCATATTCCAAACTTATGCCAGTAACTGGATGATCTATTATCCGAAATATTTTAGATAAACATAATGGAAAGTATATGTTGTAATATAATAATGCATGGAATGATCGGCCCCAACGCATATATGGTTGAATTTAGGAAGCACGCCCTAAGATGATTTAAGAAACAACAATGCTGCTCACACTTACATGTCATTACATATTTATTCACATCATTTTTATATTACAATATTTGCGAATATGAGCTATATTTCATAGGCCGTATGCAGTTGACAATCACGAATCTAAAATCTCTACGCAGTATTTTACATCTACCTCTTTCAATCTAGACAAGGAGCGCCCCACAGCGGAGATCCACAAACCCCCACCCTACCAACAACAACAACAACAACAACAGCACAAACAACCTAGAGAAATAAGTGGCACTCAAAAGACGACTTCCTCCAAACCTGAAACCCCTCTACCGTCGCAAGCCAAAGATATCAAACAATCAATTGATCCACAGCTACCCAAACCCAAGGTCGTTGAGCAGACAGCGCCTCAGAAGCCAATTAAAGAAGAACCTAAACCAAGGATCGATGACACAAAAGTTGCTAAGGAAAAAACTCCAGAAATTTTCAATAAGAAAGATGAACCGTACGAAGAACAGCAGCAGTATGGTAAAGATCAGGAATTCGCGGATGATATGAGTATGCAATACGATCCTGAGCATCACCAACAGTACGATAATCAGCAATACGAGGGCGGTTACGATGATCAGCAGTACATGACGCAAGACCAGTACGATCAGCAGTACGGGCAATACGATCCGAATGCTGAGTATTCTCAGCAGGAGTACGATCCGAATTACGCTATGGATCAGCAGTACGTTGGTGAGGAGCAATATATGCCGGATCAGCAATATAGCGCCGACAGATATCCTGAGCAGACCATCGGCGAGGAACAGAAATATATTGATCCACAGCCGACTCAGCAGAAATACCCTGAGACGCAGCCGCGGCAACCGGAAATACAACAGAAAATAGCGGATCCTCAACCTCAGGTAGCTCAGAAACAATATCCTCCCGAGCCGGCGGTGGATCAGCAAAAGACTGCTACGAAAGCGCCATCTGGCTCAACGAAGAAATAGTTTAAGGAATAAAATGTATCTATTCGATTGCGATCACTTTTAAAATACGTATAATATAATAGTTCATTCACTGCTTGTTTTGATTAATTTGCTACAAAGAATGTAAGTAACAACATGTAATAAAGAAATATATGTTTCTATCGTTCAATACGTATATATCTCTATATTTACTCTCAATTTGATTTTGTTAGCAAAATCCAGCAAACTTTTTCATAAATTCATCTAGATAAACATTTACATATAGCTATTGACTGTAAAGCACCATATCCTTAGTACTCAAAATGAGAAATTTACCATATTTGGTATAAAATAGCCCATGTAGCTGAGTGACGTTTAATAAACGTCAATATGACGTAATATCTACGTCTATTAAACGTCATTTTACGTCACTCTGCTACTTGGGAGTAGACAACTTATAATTTTATTTTACTAAAAAAAAATCATTACTTTTTAACTTATTAAAATGCGTGTTCCAACGTTACAACAGTGTAGTAAAATCTTAATTTCTTTGTATTTATTTCAAGAATTCATTTTCACGAGAGTTTGATAGGCAAAAATGAAAATTGCACAAGATGTCGCTCTATTGCCAAATTGAGGTAACAACCTTTATTTGCTATAACATCCTAAGTTAATCAGCGTCATCCAGAAAAAAAAAACTGTGATTTCTCTCAATTGCCAGCAGTGCAAATAATAAACAAGGCAGGTAAGGTGCTACATCCAAATAAGTTACAAACACAATTTGCTATCTGCCCATATTGCCTAGCTAGAAAAAAGAATCCTTTAAGTAAATGTAGTTCCCCAGTCAACCAAATTCAAATTTCCCGCAATTATATTTAGTAACTTCAACTTAAAGGTATTCAAATAACTATTAATCTAATACAAAATCGTAGGTAATTTCATGCTTTAATGTTGAAGTTACTAAAAATAATTGCGGGAAATTTGAATTTGGTTCACTGGAATCGTTTGATTTTAGTTCTCCCATTTACTAAGTAATCTAAATGTCACTTGATATCAGTGTAGATAGCAAATCTAATAATGCCTGAATTAACAATTTCCGTTCATCGGTAGAATGTATATTTTTTTACCATTATTTAATGTTTGAGCAGAACTATTAGAACTATAATAAATCAAAATTTATTTTTTGGCTTACAGCTATAGATTTCCGTTGAGATATTCCTTAACAACGGAAATAAATAGTTATTTTCTTCCATAGAAGACTATAAAAATCTATTTTTCAATGAACGAAAATTGTTAATTCCACAAGTCGGTAATATATTTTTATTCACATGTGTAAAATTCCATTTAGTGTGTTTTTGTATTTAGTTTCAGCGGTAAGTAATAACGATATATCATATTTAAGATATGAGATTTTCGTTTTTGCGCACAAAAATTAATATACCGCACATCATTTTATATCCACGAGAGACTTAGAAGTCTAATATTTTGTTGGGGATCAAACCTTCCCGTTGGCGAGCTGATCGTCTACGAATTAAGGAAACTAAATTTCCGGTGAAAGTGGCAGGACGTTTTTGCCATTCATATTAAAGTATTGTTTGCACTACATCGATCCTTACTGCCTGGGTGGTAGAGTGACGTAAGTGACGATATGACGTATTGCTCGTATAATCGACATCTATTAAACGTCACTTTGCTATCTGGGCTTTGTTCTTTTTGAATGAACTAGCTGCACTAGTTCAAGTGGTGTACATTAAGCGTCCTTTTTAGTGCAAGTGACATCAGATACGGTCTTCTTTTTAACAGGACATCGGCATCCAGTTCAATAATTCACTGCAATGCCTGCCCCAGCTCGAGCCAGAATAGCGGTGCAGTTCACTATGTCGGAAACACTTTCAGAAGGGGCACCATATTTGTTACTGCACTAATGCGTTCTTTTAATTTATAGTGCAACACCAGTGTCTTCGTTCAGTTCTAGTTCAGTACCAGTTGGTTCTAGTGAAGGATTAGTGCGGCACCTTGGCTGCACCAGTTTAGCTAACAAGAACAAAGCTTATGAGTTAGGGCAGGCAGACTGACGATTTTCTTTACGAGGTATATCGTGGGTATATCTTGTACATACTCGATTGGATTTAAATCCAGAAACTGTATCGGTGACTGCAGTAACTTCCATATATTGTATATGTATAGCAACAATTCTATGGCCAATGTGTTTAAGAATTTTGATGAAGATTCAAAATCATTTGCTAGTAACAGTTTGTTTACGGCTCTTAGCAAATCAATCACGGATATTCATAGACATGTATTTTATACCCATTCCGACTGATTTGAGAACAAATATATTGTGATATTCTTATTCTTCGCATGCATGTCAATATTATTACAAAGGGGATTTCCCGAACTCGTAAGTTCTTTGTTTTTAAATGAAAATACACTTTCGTGACCTTCAATTTTATGATACATTCTCTCATAGTTTACATACTATAATTATTGTTTTCTACATTGCAAAATCAAATATTTGGTTTTCTTTAGATTCTTTATATAATATAGATAGGCTCAGAAAATTTATATTTACATAATTTATATTATTATATTGATTGATATTAACATATACATGTATTGTTATAAGTTTTTTGATAAACAAACGTTGAAACTAAAAGAAATTAATAGTCCATTTGTGAAATAATAAATATAGATTTTTATAACATTTTTTTATCGTACCTACCTTAAAAGAAAATGTCCAAATACGCATGCGCTGGACGTGTCATTCAGCTTGTCCACCTTTGTTGTATTCGTAGCGGAACGTCAACAAAACAAAACACAATTTTCACAGCTGAAAAGTGGAGTGTTTACGTGAGTTTTGCGACCGAAATTCTTCTGAATCCCGATCGGTGTCATCACCGCCCCCTTAACGTGTCGCGTTCGCCGTTTTTCCAGCGAGATCGACGCGATGACGCCGAAAAAGAAGGAATTAGAGATCGTCTACAATCTCGAGTGGAAAAACAAACCGACCACCAACGGAGATGAGAAATCGAACATGGTGGGCATATTGGACATACCGGCCACTACCCTCGACTGGAAGACCTTCAAATCGTATCTGGTAAGTGCGATTTGTGAAATCTGGACTTTTAAGGCTGATTTCGATCGGTTTATTGTCGTTTCTAGCTGAAAAATTCCGGCGCAGCTGACGATAACGTCAAAGTGTCATACATCGATTCGGACGATCGCGAAAAGGCGATAAATTCGCAGTTGGACTTCGAAATTGCGTTGTACACATTCAGGCAGAAGGCTAGGATGAATGAGATCATAACTTTGAAATTGGATTGCGTTGGTGCGAAGAAATCGAGCGGGGTAGCCGCTGTCAAGACTATGGTGAAGGATCCTTGGTTGGAGCCTAGAAGACTACGACCTGTCGTTAAGAAGCCGGAGAAGCCACCAGAATGGTTCCTTGAGTACATGAAGAAGGTATTTATATTTAATTATGTAAAAATAATTTCAGAAACATTTTGATTACGCAGGAAGTTCATAGTAACTTCCTTATTTTAAATGGAATAATATTGTTTTTATTGCTTTATTCAATTCCGCAGGTAATTCTAAATTTAATTGCTTTTGCAATATACAATATTCTGTAAAAAAATTACGAGATTTGCATGCCCTTTGAAAATGATTGGTATTTTGCTAACCATCGTAGATAGTGCCATAAGACCCAGTCATATCCATCCAATTTCGGAGAAAAGTAGTAAGTTATATGTCAAGTGGTCAGATATTGAGCATCGTTTTAATACATGTAACTTAAAAAACATTTTTTTTTCTTTCAAATGGAATGTACCCACTTTTTTGTATATTATTTTGGTTTGTTTTAATCTTGTTTTTTCTCGGCAGAGGGTTTAATATATGAAATGAAAATTCTGTGGATAGTAGCGTAATTCTCTGATTTAATTTTTTTAATTACATCATTCTTAACATTTCAATGACAGTTTCATCTTTTTCAAAAGTTTTGAATGTGTATTATAATCCATTTCATGTTCAAAAGCCTTCTTTTTCAATTTATACATTTAATTGATGTCAAAGATAATTTAAAAAACGAATATTGACAAATACAACATTTTAAAACTGTCGACGAACCACAACTGTATTTATTTACCAGACTTACACAAAATTAAAATCAAAATTGAAAAAAAAAAATTCCCAAAGTAAAAATTTCCCATAGTATGTAAAAACTATTAAAATTGTAATTGTGTGCCTATTGGCGAAACCGTGAAAATCTGACAGCTTCAAAATTTAGAAAATAACACAAAATCATAAATTTGATTTTTACAATATAACAATTTTAAATAAATTTAAAAACAAGTAGTGTGCTCGAAATACCATGTGATTCAAAACGATTGTCGTAAGAAAAAAAATTTTCGGAAAAATTTATCTATACTTATTACCAATCTGATGAGCGAAGTTAGCTACATACAAATTTCATACATTCAATGAATTTTCTTGACATTTAGCGCATTGGCGTGCGTGTTGTAGTATCTTTCGATTATTTGTCTTATAATTTTTTCAAATCGTTTATATTACATCTAATACACCAACAATAGTATTTCTGAATACTGTAAGAAAATAAGGGAATTATCTGTGGTAATAGCTCAACAAACAGGTAAAAAATCAATATTAACGTTAAGTGAAATAGTTTATTACATTTTATAATTTCATAGGCTTATCATACACTTCAGCGCAATGAGCTGTCAAAAGAAAGTTACATTTTCACCCCTATAAAGTTTCTACGGTACAGGAATTATTACAATTAGATCACAATAGGCGATTGGAATATTGTCATTGGTTTAATAACAATTTAAGGGACGATGACTTGCTAAACAAATCATTTTTCTCGGATGAAGCCTGGTTTTATCTAACAGACTATATCAATTTACAAAACTATTGTACCTGGTCTGCAGAAATCCACACGAATTTCGAGAAATGCAATTGCATCCCATAAAAGTTGGAATTTGGCTAGCTATGTTCAGGCAACGAATAATAGGGCCAATTTTCTTTGAGGAAACTGTAACAGTCCAACGTTACCAACAGATGTCGGAATTGTTTATTGCAGAGTTACAAGAAAATGAGCTTGAAGCCGGTTATTTTCAGCACGATAATGCTCCAGCACATACTGATCGACAAACCTGCCAATATCTTCAACAGTTTTTTGCTGACAGGTTCGTTAGAGCACAAAGATGGCCACCAAGATCGCCTGATCATTGGATTACTTCATGTTCGGCTATCTAAAAAATAGGATCTATAGAAACCGCATGCATACCATAGAAGAACTGAGAGAAGCAGTTTTGTCACTTAATAATTATACTAATTGTATGTTATAATTTAAAGTAATAAATAAATTTAGTTAAACACCAGTG